>PVIU01012667.1:0-59047 GCA_004026605.1 Ondatra zibethicus | reverse complement strand
TCAGGGATCTACAGCTGAGAGTCAGTGATCTACAGCTGAGAGTCAGGGATCCACAGCTGAGAGTCAGGGATGCACAGATGTGAGTCAGTGATGCACAGCTGTGAGTCAGGGATGCACAGCTGCAAGTAAACCCAGAAAATAATCCCCAGCAGGAAAGCAGACCCAGCCACAAACCATTGGTTTGATGGTTGAACAAAGAAGAAACAGGCATCCCTGGTCATAATTTTGGTGATTTTGATCTCCTCGCACTGTCTAGAAGATGTATCTGTAAGTAGCCATGGTTACTGTTTAATAGCAACTGAGTGTAACAGAATTTACCGTGTTCTATCTATTAATATGACTGTTATATTTTTAAAGCAGAAAATGTCAAGTGTCAAAGAGAATTTCAATTCTTGGGCATGGGTGGTGTGAGCGTGGAAAGTCACAGCCACTGGAGCAAATGTAATGGTAGCCGCTCAGAAAGTTAAAATAGAATCACTGTACAGTGTACCTATTCCATTTCTGAACAAATAACTTAAGAGAGTGTTTAAAACTTGTACATAGTGACATTATTCACAACAGTTAACATTTGGTAATAACCCAAGTGTCCATCAGTGGATGAGCTAACAAGCAAAATATGCTAGCCACATACAATGGAACTATTTATTATTTACCCTTAAAAGGGGAGGGAATTCTGAGAAACGCTATGACCTGGATAAACCTTGGGGGCACTGTGCTATGCGATAAGCCAACACATACAGAAAGATGCAATCTGATGCTCCTGACCCAAGGTGTACTGAGGACTCAGTACCACGGGGGTTGGCTTCGCCACTTACTGTGTGGAGACCTTCTGCTTCCTGGGTCCTGAAGATGGCTGCTGAGGGCTGGGCACCTGCATGTGTTTAACACCACTGACTGAACACTTAAAAGATGATTTGGGTGGTACATTTTATGTTATGGATAATCCACCAGGATGAAAGGAAGAAAAATGGGGGCTGCCTTCCCTGGCTCACTGCGGGCACCCAGGTTCTCCCAAGCTTCAACTCTAAACTCTTCCACTTGGAGGCGCCTGACCCTTCTACACAGCAAGGCACTGGCCTCTTTCAAAAGTAAGGAAGCTGAGAGACGAGACCCTACCTCGAAGAATACGGAAAGTGAGACCTAATGAAGTTTCTTGCCCCAAGTTGTCCAGCAAGTAAGTCACAGGGTCAGATTTTTAGTCTATGCAGTTCCTGTGGCCACTGAAGAGAACACAGCCTTACAGCCCTTTCCACCACAGGCTTTCCTTGAGTGAGTGTTCACTTTCCTCTCGTGATAATCTCGGGCTACATTTGCAGGCAGGAAATTGGATTTTATAAATGCAGTAACTTTCCTCAAGTCACATAGCCAGTAGGTGATAGAGAACAGCTTTTAACCCAGGCGGTCTTGCACCTTCTCCCTAGCCCAAAACAGAGCCAAAGTCCAGACCTACACACACAAAGCCCTGTAGACAGGGACGAAGAGCACAAGACAGCTCCATTCTGTTTCATCTTCTGAACAGTCTTCCTATTCTGCCTTCTAATTCAGCAAGAGAGCCTTGCAATATAAAATTAAAACAACTCAACAACCGTGAACCATGGGATGGGTGGAGAGGGTGGAAGTGGAATTGTTTTGTCTGATGAGTCATCTTTGTCCTTGTCTGGTAAAAAACATTGTTTTGTCTCTCTGTGGCCCTTAGTGGTATTTAAGGTTGTACCTAGAGATATCTTGAGTTTGTCGTCTTTGTCTGACTATAAAAATAAAGCCAAATGGCACACTGCCGGTGCCCGTACACAGGGGAGCACACGAGGGTGGGGTACATAAGAAGTAAAATGAGTGCCAGGAAGTTTCTTAGCCAAACGAGTGCAATGCCTTCCCTTCTTCCTGCTGTGTCTGTGACACACGCACCCTCGACCCCACACTCTGGACCCTCGTCACCAAGGCAATTCTTAGAAAAGATGACAAAGTGCATTGCGTCCTGTCTGCACCAGGACTGTGTCCCTTCTGAACCGACTTGGTGACGTCTTCAACCTTCCCTCTCCATAGTCCCAGCCCTGGGTCTCAGTCCCTGCTTAGGCTTATGCTTATGAGGAGCCAGGCACCATTAGGTTCTTGAGACATTAGTAACAAAACAGACAAAAATCCCTCATCTGGAGAAGTTTGTATTCTAGTGGGGTCAGGGAGGAAGTAAACACAATATGGTATAAATGATTACGCCGTTTAATTTGCTAGCAGCTCATTACTACTGTGTAGAGATGGGGTGGAGTTGGGCACCACACAGAGGAGAGGGGAGAAGGGACAGGTGTGTCCTGCAGCGCTAGGAGTTTGATGAGAGGGGGTGTCACTGAGAAAACAGTGGGGAAAGACTTGAGGCTAACGAGAGCATAGGCCATAGGGATAAGAGGGAAGAGCATTTGAAGCAGAGGAAAGAGTTGTTAGAAAGGCCTGAGGTGTGGCGGTGTGAAGGGTTTGAGGATCCAAAAAGACGGAGCTTAAGAGATGAGAGCAAGTGAGTGGAGAGGAGGGAAAAGAGTAGAAGATGGAATTAACAAAATCATGGATCACAACAGTTCATAGGCCAGTAGAAAGGTTCTGTGTGTGTGTGTGTGTGTGTGTGTGTATGTGGGGGGAGGGCGCACTCACGCATGCGTGTGCACTCACACACATGTACATGTACACAGAGACACACAAGTATACACGAATATAGAGTTTAAAGCAATAACATTGTAGGGAGGGTCAATGATATTTACAATTTAATCTTCTTCATCTTAAATATTCTCACCACACAGACTACAAGAGTTTCGCGTAAAATGGCTTCCCCGTGGCTGAAGGGTCTATCCTAACTTCTCACCTACCCTTTCCTTCTAGACGCCTGTGGAAAAGAGCATATAACCCCACCGAAAGCCATAGCCAAAGTGAGATCCTGTCTGCCACATACGCTAACAAGTGTCCAACCCTTTGGGTTCATTCGCCGACTGTATCTTCCAGCTATGTAGCAAGTACACGTGCAGATGTGCACATGCAAACATGAGCACACGCATGTGCTCTTACATAACAAGTACACTGCTAAATCTTTAATCAAAGGTAGCTGGCAGGACATCAAATGCAATGAATTTCAGGGTAAAACAGGGATTTTTAAGAAGAAAAGAATGGCGGGTGATTACCGAGGAGCAAGACACAGAGAAACACTGACACACTGTAACAAAATGGCCAAGAGGAGAGCAAACACATGAAGCATGCCAAAGTGGATTTCTGCAGCCGTGTGTTCTGTGACCTTCTCTGAGCTTAGTGAAAGTCAGCTGACACACGGGTGCTCTGCCTCCTAAACCATTTGCAAGTGTAGCCTTGAGATCCAGCTGTGCAGTCTGTAGACACAGTTCTGAGTAACACACAGTGATAAGACTCCCTCACTGGGACTGGCACTGCAGGGGCTCATAGGGCTTTCTGGTCATTGTCACCACAACCCTGTGATAGCATCACCATGGCAACGAGAGAGCAAGTGGCTTGAAAGGGAAGCACTGGCTCTATCATGAGGCAACGTTTCTCAGCATGGTCTTGGGCTCAGGGTAGAAGCCGTACGAGGGGCACTCAGCCTAGGTAGAGGTCTCTATCCACAGAGACGCTAGCAGAATCTTCCCAGTCAAAATGGTCAAAAACGTCTCCAGACTCTGATAAACAGCAAACCGCCCTCACTGAGACCCAGCTGTCCTGGAAGGACCCGAATGGGTCCTACTTTACAAAGTTCATTCTCAATCTCAGAATCTATCTTCTGGTGCTGGTAAGAGCCCTCGCTGCCCAAGCCTGAGGACGTGTGTGCACAAAGCAGCACCCACACAACAAGCTGGCTCAGGCGCTGCGTGCCTGTAACTTCAGCACCCATGGGAGATGATGACAGAAAGATTAAGGGGCCTTCTGCTTGCCAATGTAACGGAAACCAGCAAGCGCCATGTTCAGCAAGACTTTGCCTCCAAGTCGTCAGGTAGAGGGTGATGGGGAAGGACACTGCACACCTTCCTCTGCCTCCCCACTCATGTGTAGACATGTACACCCACCCGTGTGCATATGTGTGTGTGCCTGTGCATACACTATGCACATACACCACAGTTACACATTCATAGACACAAAATTAAATAAACAATAACTAATGTTTAAATACTAACTTAACTATTGAGCCTATTGGGCGTTGTGTTCCCACCCTGTGTCTCTATTTCACAGGAAGGAATGAGCTCATCTTTTGTCTAAGGGCACCCACCTGTGGTGGGTGACATACCTGAGCTTTTAAAACTACAACTAGGGTGTCAATAAAATATAATAAAGAGAAATAAAACCTACAGAGTTCTGATTGGGTGCCCTCCACCTTCCGAGCTTTTGCAGGGACTGTGTAGATGTTTTACACAGATGAGGAACCACTCAGCCTGGGCTTGCTAATGCAATTAAGAGTTCTAACCAGATGAAACCATTTCATCAGTGTGTGAAAGGACCTAGGAACCCTGCCCTTAGACAAAGGTGAGCTTATTTTTTCCTGTGAAATAGAGACACCGTGTGGAAACACACCTGCCCACTTGGCTCAATAATTAAGTCTTGTCTGGATGTAGTGTAAAAATAGGCATTCCTCTGTCTGAACATGAAAATAGCCCTTCCCTAACAAAAGCCAAACGTTTCAGGCCTAAGAAGATGTTTACTTTTGTGAAAAAGTCCTTTCCTCTAGGGATAATTTTGGGTCTGTGTAGGTGTCCGGCAGGGGTAAGCAGGTGTATATGGCTGAGAGGAGGCTGTCTGAGCGTGCTTCCCTCTGAGAGCGGGGTGACAGCAGTCACATGGGAGGACAAGAACACGTGCCGCTGTCAGGCACATCCTTCTCCTTTCCAAAGCTGGGGCTGACTTGAAATGACAGTGACCGTAGTTGATGGAGCTTCTGAGACTCACCCATTCAGCAGATACAGCCTGGCACTGCTGCTCCCTGTAATATCCCAGGGAATGAACAAAAATCCCTGACCTGGCAGAAATTTCTTGAAAAAGTAAAAATAGTCAACCACAGAAGTACGCTCCTGTAATCCCAACACTTGGGATGCGGAGGCAGGAGGTTCTGGAGTTCAAGGTCAGCCTCAGCCACACAGTAAATTTGAGGCCAGACTGGGCTACATAAAACGCTGTCTCAAAAAAAATAAATGAATTATATAGATTAGGGGATGGAAATGATTGCAATTACATAAATATCTGTAGCGTGTGTGCAGTAAGTGAAACAAAGAGAAAACTGGGCAGGATGACACTGGGAATTTACTACAAGTGGAGAGTGGGAAACATTTTAGGCTTTGCGGACCAAACCGTCTTCCAGCTCTACAGTCATCTCCAAGGTCTAAACATAGAAATGCATCTTTGCTCCAGGAAACCTTTAATTGAAGATACAGATGGCTCTAGGTCATAATTTGCTAAACCCCGAGATAAGGTTAAAAAAAAAAAGATCTTGGTCTCAAGGAAATCACAGATTTAAATGAGGTTTGGGGGTCTCGCTGGACAAGAATGTTCTCCCCAAAACCAGAAAAAAATAGCGAAAAAAAATCAGGTCTGTGCTCATACCGAGTCTGATCGAGTGTTCAAGGAGCAAGTGGCAAAATCCTGAGGCAGAGACACATCTGGTGTGTTTCCCACACTAGGAGGAGACTCTATCTGGCTGAGGCGGAATGAACAAGCAACCCCACCCATCACCATTCCACCTGCGTCTCCAAGTCATCTCCAGTGGTCTTCAGCTTTCCGCCTTTTTAGTAAAAAGAAACTGTTGCTACGATGAGAAAGGGCTCCAAGAAAGGCTCTTTCCTGACCTGGGAGGCAGGAGGCCTCAGTTCATCATGATTCGTTGCCATCACGGCCCCGGGGGGACTCAGTACCAAAATACGGATGGCAGACACACCTTCCCCCTGCCCTTTACCAATACAAGCAACTCATGACCAAAGCCTGGTGACCCAGTAAGCAGCTACAAAGTATTGTCTCCGGCCTGGCGGTGTCCTGCTCCTTCCGGATGTGTTTTCTAGAGGCCAATGACTTGAACCATTCACAGGAGCAGAAGGCAGGGCTGTTTTTCTAAACCCAGTACAGTGTGTTCAGTAGTTCTCTGGATGCTGATGCTCCGGAGGAAGGATGATGGGGCTTCCATCAGAGCAAGGCCAGGCCACCTCAGGGGTCCATGGACTCACCAGGGTGGAACAATACACCTGCAGCCATGAGTGACAACCTGAGGGAGCCGTGGTGGTGGTGGTGGTGGTGGTGGTGGTGGTGGTGGTGGTGGTGGTGGCCGCGGCGGCGGTGGGTGAAGCGGGTTTTCATTTCATCCCAGATGCAGTCTGCGTGGGATACAAAGGGAATAAAAAAACTTCACTTAAACCCTTCTTTTTCCACAAAAGAAAAAAAAAATGTTTCTGGATTGGGAAATGCTAAGTCATAGCTCAGGTTCCAGAGACAGAAGATTCTTCTCAGGATTCTGGCTTAATACAAATGGAAAATAACAGAGAAACTAGGGCAGGAACTGCACATCCTTCAAGCTCTTTGTAAATCAATTCTCCAGTCAGGATTAGGCTTGCTTGCACAGTGAAGAATTGAAGGTCATATTCTCTGTGAGCACAGAGGTGGGGCCATGCTCATCCTTAGCTGGGAGGGTGCAAAGGATGCAGGGAACAAATGGCCTTTCTCCCTCCACTCAGATGGAAGAACGAATAACTCAGCAGTCCAGCCTACTCCTTCGGAAAGACAGAGGCTCTTACTCCCCTCTTGTGGCCACTTGCACACATGCTGGCCTGTGCATGGGAGCACATGAGAAAGCGCGTTTGGTTATGTAAGTCACAAGGCAGGGGAATTACCCATCCTTGGTCCTTTTATGATTTCAGACCCTTTTAAAAACCTGGTGATGTTTAACACCTTAAAGCAAGGGTCCTGAGTTGTATTAAGTTTTCATTGATCCTGAACATAGCCCTTGACTCTCCGCCTCCGTCATCTTGGTCCACCTCAGGTGGACGTGACTAGAAGTTTGAGAAGAGTCAAAATTCTGTAAGAGAAAATCACTGCTTGAAAGCATTTAGTATGGAAGGGAGGCCGCCCGTACAGACGCGGGACAGAAAGTGGGGAAGCCAAGGGGAAAGAGGAACATCATCCTGCTGTGACACCTGCCACGGTCTGGGCTGGAAAGCAAAGTGGGCAATGGATGAACTGCTTCTTCTGAGCCAACTCTCAAATGCAGGACAAACACTGTCTTGGCAGGCGTGCTGAGTTGTAGAGCCCTTACCTAAGACGGATCTGAACTGCTGCCTTCAACCTGAGGGAATTTTACATAACCCTCGTATACGGGCTTTAGAAAAGGCAAGCCTACGTGGGGAGACGGATCAGTCAGTGAGGTACTGGTCAATTAAGCAGTAAAATCTGAATTTAATCCCCCACATAAAAGCCAGGCATGGCAGTGTTTGATTGTAATTCTACTACTGGGGAGGCAGAGACAGGAAGATCCTGGGGCTTGGTGGCCAAACAGCCTAGCGTAATTGGTGAGCCCGAGGACTTGGTGAGAGGCTTCATCTCAAAACACAAGGTAGAAGGCCCCTGATGTTGACCACTGAGCCTCTGAACACAGCTGCACACCCACAAACACACACACACACACACACGAACTAAATAAGCCAAAAATAAACTATGTTAGTCAAACATTTAATAATAATTAAATTAAAATAATTAAATCATAAATTTAAAATAATTTTGATACACATATTTTACCATGTATTAAATATGAGAGAATTTACACAGTAATGAAATGGGTGTGCTTGTCTATTTTACATAAATAATTAAATCTCAGCTGTATATCTGATAGTGCAGGACATAGAGTATTGCCAATGTTTTTCAGAGATTATTCTTACATTGATTTTACAATCACCTGTGCTAAGAATACTACTTCACATGAATACATACTACAAAATGTCAAAAGTATGCTTAGGACCATTTTAGAAATTGTTGGAATACAGACAACTAAGGACTGCTGAGAGAGAGCAAATTAGTCTTTCACAAGGATGAACCCTTAATTGTTTATTCTTAACCACGTGGTCAGCCCTGAAATCATACACACAAGCAGCACTATACAAAATCAGCAGGGTGATTTATGTATTTATGCATTTATATATGTAACAGTAACAAAGCAAAAAGCCACGGTATGAGAGGGAGGCAGGGGTAGGGTGGGGAGGCATGGGAAGGGTCAGAGGGAAAAGAGAAAAAGGGAAGATGATGTAACTACGTTTTACTTTTTAAAAATAAAAAAATAATTTTTTAAAGAAGGAAAATTTTGGAAGTTCTGCCTTACTTTCAACCTGAAATTCATTTAAGGATTTTTTTTTTTTTTTTTTTTTTTGGTGAAACTCAAGTCAACAACTCAAACAGTAATGATATACTAAGACACAGCACTTACATGTTAAGGAACATGATTCACTAGGACACAGCACTTACATGCTAAGGAACATGATTCACTAGGACACAGCACTCACATGCTAAGGAATACAGGCAGGAAAAACTTGGCTTTGTTTTCTGTGACTAAGCCAGAGCAGGAAGCCTTGCACGCACAGTAGAAACGCTGCCATCTGTAACATGCCTTACCCTCATGTCTGAGCTGAAGTGCATTGTTCCCTGATGCTACATGGTGTGAGGGCATTTGGTGTGAATTCCCTGTCTGCTGTGTTCCAGAAACAAGGCTATGATGAAGCTAGCTACATGCTGTAACTCCTCAGATTTGTTACATGTTTAATACTGCAAAAATTTTAAAGACCCTTGCATTCACTTTGGAGAGCTGTGGCTTAGCAGATGTAAGGTGTTGCTTTCAATCCTAACCCTGTCTCACACTCCTTCTGGCGTGACCTCCCCACAGTGACAGACAGCACCCAACTATCAGCCAAAAGAAACCTTCCCTTCCTTCCTTCTTCACGTTGCCTTTGTGAGGTATTTTTTCACGCAAATGTGAGCAGTAGATCATGCAGATGGGTTAGGTCTGGGATGGCGAAGAACACCTGGAACTGTGGTCAAAAATCAGTATTCAGTGACTCTCCTCAGCTCTAAGGTCTGTCTTCTCTGGCCCAGAGTGGATCTGTCAATAACTGAATAGCTGAATGTCTTAGTTAAGGTTTCTGTTGCCGTGAAGAGACACCACAACAACAAGACTCTTATAAAGGAAACATTTAATTGAGAGGCATGGTGGCTGATGGTGCTGGAGCCAAGAGTGCCATATCTCACAGGCAACAGGAAGTCAACTGTCTGACTGGGCAGTATCCTGAGCATAGGAAACCTTAAAGCCTGCCCGCACAGTGACACACTTCCTCCAACAAGGTCACACCTCCTAATAATGCCACTCCCTTTGAGGATCATTTTCTTTCAAACCACCACACTGAATATTCAGATTCTGACTTCTCTTAAAACAGTAAAATTACCTGACAGCCTCAGACTTATTTCTCCATGACAATATGACCACAAAAGATGATGGCTGCTATCTTCAGAGAGTCTACATCTTCCTAATTCCCAAATCCTGTGAGCTCCTTCATGTTTCCCTGACACGAAGGCCAGTGCCAGCTGCCAGTTGTCCTAGCCCCCCCCCCCCGTGTGTGTGTGTGTGTGTGTGTGTGTGTGTGTGTTCTTACTTCTGACCCTCTTCATGAGTTCACACGACCTCCCAGTCCCTCAAGAGCAATTGCATTTGTGAACGTGAGCTCAGGGCAGAGTGGGATGGGAGATGATAAGGACTCTCACCAGGGACTCAGTAGCAGTGACGGAGCATTGCAAGAACATTTTCCCTTCATTGTTTCTATAACACAACCCAGACCTTAGCACAGCTGACACCATAGTGGGGGTACATTCGGGTCTTAGAACCCAGCACGTAAGCAGCAGCAACTTGCCAAAATAAAAACAAAGACCTAATCCATCCAAGTTCATAGTTCTGGGAACTTCTCCAGTTCCGCTTTTGCCCAGCTCTTCTTACTAACTGAAGTGTGACTACCTAACGTGGTTCTGCGCTTAAAAGCTTGCCCTGAGAAAGGCTCAGACCCCACACGCACCATGTACTCAGCGGCCGGGTATTCAAGACTTTCTATTTGTTTAAACTCTTGTCCCAGTAGTCTTCTCTGCTGGCTACCTTGTAACATGACGGCCTGGTTGGTTTCTGTCCTCCCACCAGGCCCCACAGTCATCAGGTCCCAAAGAAAATCACACAGAGGTTTTGGGTGTAAGCTCGCCGGGCACCAGGAATGCGGCCCGTTCCTCATTACAACAGTTTGGCTGCCCAACGTGGTTGACTGACTCTACATAAAATCTGAGAGAATTTCAAAAACAATACAGAGTTTAACACAGCTCCTTGCTGTTTGCTGACAGCTTGCCGCAGCTGCTTTAAGAGAGATTTTCCTGATTCAACAACAACAACAACAAAAAAGCCACACCATTTTAAAACGAGGCTTCCTGGGCCCTGCCACTGGTGCAAACTCCAGCTATGGAGCATTCCTGGGCTTGGATGTTTGTGTGCCCGCTCGGAGTTGGGAGGAAAGTAGCTGAGACCATGCCTGTGGCTCAGCTCTTCCTGCCTGGGTAGGCAGCGGGATGGCAATATGGACTGCTGTGTGCCTGGAACTGCATGCGGCTCAGGGGCACCAAATGGCTCTGAAGCAAGAGCGGCTCCGACATGCTGAACCGTGCTGATCTCAGGCTGGAACTATCATAATTATCATAATAACAGCGCAGTTAAGGTTTAGACTGGGCAGGAAACAGGCAGTACCGTATTACTCCTACATGGCGCAACAAGTTTTTAAGAAGTGCTTAACATTTTAAGAAGTGCTCCTGGATAGTAAAGAATTACAGATTCACAATAGGACAGATTCAGACATGAAAGACCTCTAAATGGGTTACACTGTTGAATAAAGATACGAAGTAGGCTTAAAAGAGAAAACAAAGATTATAGAGAGATGCTTTAAAAAAAAAAGAGGGTAAAGTCTCTAAAGTGACAGAGTACAGATAGTTGTAGATTAAAAGAAATAAAAATAAGCCACATAAAAATGGAAAAACCACAGAATGTCTGAATTATGTATTTTATTATGTTTTCTTTAAATTTTTTGACTGTGAAGGAGCTAACTGCAGAGAGACATTTCATTGTATGGGCTGCCAAGCTAAACCAGCATGGATATTTTTATAAAGGTATCATGACTTCCAAATTTTGGTCTAAGGATATGGTGCTTTGGAAAAGAGGTTCTTCTTTTGTTTTCACAGAGGATGAGAACCTGTGGATTCCTTCCAGACCAATAATATGGTTTCATAGACCATGCCTTCCTGAAAGGTCACTGTGAACACCTTCAGAAAATTACTTCACTCAACTGCTGAATGAGATGAACCTGACACACAGGATACACCATGAAAGACCTGATTAATGGTGCCCCCATACAGCAGGAAGAAGTTTGGAGAGAAAAAACTATGTCCATATTCCCAAATATTGTTTATAAATGTTCTTTCACATTTAAAGGGGGAGATGATATAGATATAATTAATTTGCATTGGTATGGATTTTGCTTTGTTGATATAAATTTAAGGTCAATTTTGTTATATGTATATGTATTTCTGATCATGATTAAGGTATTGTGATTGTGTAGTTCATTTAAAAATGTAATGTATAATTAGAAAATATAGGTTGTTAATGGATAATCATCGATAATAGTCAAGTTTGTAGTAATGTTAGTTAGATTTTCAAGATATATAGAGATATATTTCAGTTAAATAGACATTCTTCATATCTCTCAAAGGCTAAAGAATATGGCATTTTAAATGTTTTAATAACTTAGGACTTTTCATGACAATGAGACACATCTGCTCCTGGCAGCACCAGCTACTTCAAGAGGAAGATGGGCATCGAAGAGGCTCCTTATGGAGTTTGCTAGCCATTTGGGCAAGAAACTGCTCTTGCCTGGACTGCTTAACTGGACACAAAGAACCTGCAGAGAGAGGACTGCTGAACTTGCCTAAAGGTGAGATGATCCTTCGGGATTCCTGTTTCATGAAAAGTGTATGAGACATCCTGCAGGATACAAAAGAAAGTGACTGAACTGTCTTTGAATTTTCCTGCTTCATGGACGTGTCTGCTGGATACTATGGGCCTGTAGGCTGAAGATGGATGCCCCAACGGCACAGAAAGACTTTGGGTGACTGTCCAGGCAGAGAGATGTCTCTGTCATTTCTAGAGTTTTGGAGGTTGCTTATTTCTTGTTTACTTAGGTAATATTATATCCTTCTGGAGTCTTTGATGGAGTTGAAGAATGAATAATTATTATTATAGTTTTCCTTTGTTATAATAAAAGATAAAATAGGTTGTAACTGTAATTCTTCCTTGATTACTGTTTTGTTATATATAATTTTACTATGTTAAAATGAAAGCCTTTCTTTTTTGTTTAAACAGAAAAAGGGGAAATGGTGTAGGAGGTCCTTCTGTTTGTGTGTTCCTTTCATTGGTTCAATAAAGAGACTGCCTTGGCCTTTTGATAGGGCAGCCTTTAGGTGGGTGTAATAGACAGAACAGAATGCTGGGAAGAAGGGAAGTGTGGCAGACGCCATGTTTCTCCTGTCTGAGATGGACGCTGGTTAGACTTACGCCGGTAAGCCACAGTCAAGTGGCAATACACATTAATAGAAATGGGTTAGATCAAGAGTGAGAGTTGGCTAAGAAGAGGCTAGATATAATGGGCCAGGCAGTGTTTTATATGAATACAGTTTCTGTATAATTATTTTGGGAGTTAAGCTAGCCGGGTGGGATGGAACAAGGGGCCCTGCACCGGGTGGCGGGAGCCAAGCCGCGGGACCAAAAGCAGGCTCTCCTCCGTACTACAATCTCCTCATTACTACACTACCTCACATTTCCAAGTCTCAGCCAAGACAGGAAAAGATTGTAGTTACAGAAAGTTGATTTTGTTTTCTCAGGAAAAGCAATTGGGATGTTTTTTAAAATCTTTCTCTGCATTGTTCCTTCGTAAGAGTTTGTAGAGCTGTGAACGACATTGAAATAACAGAGTTCCACAGGAACACACATGTGACTCAGTTTCTCCCACCGTAAGTCTCACTTGCCAACTGATAATAATACAGCAAGCTGTGTTTTCAAGAACCTTTTTACTGTTGAATTTTTACTTATTATTATTGTGAATGTTTATATATTTGCATGATTGTTTTGCGTGTGTGTGTGTGTGTGTGTGTGTACCTACTTGTGCAATGACATGAGGGTGGATCTCAGAGGACAATTGTGTGGGAACTGTCCCCTCTATCCACCCCAACTAGAGCTGAGTTCCAGAGAGTTCTCAGGTTGCCTGTCTTATGAAGGAAGTGCCTTCGGCAGCTGGGCCATGTTGCCATCCTAAATTTTGTATTTCTAAAGCCTGAGATGTATTTAATTTAATTGCTGAGGCTCCTTAGTGAAAAAGGCAGGTGTGGGTGGGAGGAGAGCAGGCATTTTAAAATAAACGTGAGATGGATGAGGTCCTCAAATGTCATCAGGCAGGAGTTGGAGTACACTTGGGGAAAATGTTCCAAAAGCCCCTTAAGGGAATAAAGATGAAAATAAACTGGAAAACACTAGAATAACCTGATACACCATAAACCATTCATTTGGTCTCCTGGCCAGTAGCCATCTAATGACAGTACATATGCCACCAAGTAGCTTCCCTAACATTTGCAGTGAAGCCACGTGTGCTAGATAGACCAGCAAAATCTCTCCATACACCCTAGCTCTCTCAGACCTAAAAACCCACGCTCACTGGAGCCTTCCGCTATTTAAAACAGTGTGCTGTGGGAACCAAGACTGCAGCTAAGAAAACACCAGACGGACTTGGAGGAGGGAAGCATTTGGCTAATAACAGCATAATGACCTCACCCATGAGAAGGCTGTAACCGTCTGTCTCCATGGGTCTAACACACCCTGCTAACCACATGCACAGAAACACAGTGAAATCCAGCAGCATCTCCCTTGAACCAAAGGTTGAAACACCGGGTGAGTTGATAAATGAGGCTAGATACGTAAGTCTATCCCATAAAGTCAGAGCAAGGGGAACGTTACGAAGTTCGTGTTGCCAGCGCATCGCTAACATCACCACCTCCCAAACTCGATTTCTGAGTTTGTTCTGAGACAGAACCTCAGAAGAGACTGCGTGGTGCTCCCTGGATTGTGTTAGCAGCTGCAACTGCAGAGCCTGGCCAAAAGGATGCATTTCATCCCCGTCTGCCTGAAAGCCGTGTTCCTCGCAGAATGCTCCAGACGTTCGTGTGAGAAGAGGAGGCGTTCTATATCCTATTACCTCCGTGACAGTGTCCAGCCAGGTTTGGCCTCCTGATTGGTGGCCAAACCAATAAGTCGTTCTCATGACTTATTATAATAACATATCAGGTAGAGCTCTATGGGAATGCCATCCCTTCCCTTCTCAGTTGCCTAGGGCTGGAAATCATCACCATCCACATTTGCCGGATGGAGGCATCTAGGCACAGGGAAGTTGAGTAGGCTGCCTAAGGTCACAAAGGTCAGGAGCATCAGAAGGAGGATGTGAAGTTAGCGGTGCTTCATCATTTTCTACTAAACGCCTTCCAGAAAAAAACAATGACTAGGACATGCCCTTGTAGACGCTGAGTGTGTAATTCAACTAGGGAGTTGGCACACCTTCTTCCTGGCCATAGCCAACGGCCCCTTTGATGTCTTTCCTTATAGGGCATTCACCAGGACTAAAGGACAAGAAAGTGCCTGACATTGCATTTCAACTCCAAATACCCTTCAAGGTAGCATTGCCCAGGTTCTAAATCAAGGTGCTGGGAATCCATGCCTTTGTGTAAGTGTCTGGGCTGCACTGACACAAGCTAGCAATGATTTGACAGAGAATGTTCTGGGCCAAATGTCACCAAAACTTTCAGATAGAAATGGTTTCTTGCTATTGTAATAGAAGAGTTCAGGGAAAACAAAAGGAAAAATCCACTCACACACAACGTGCCAAATATCATCAAGAAAGCAGCTGTGGACTTCGATGGCCTTAAGCCATTCCATGAAGGGAAATCTGCATTAAATTTTACATTTTCCTCAGCATTTAGCCCTCCACCTCAAGTCACACTCGACCATCACTTTTTGCACACCCTCAGAGGTGTCTCGTGTATGCTCACATGACATCTGGTGTCTTGTGATTTCTCGCTGCACTCCCTCTGAGGATCATGTACCTACCTGAGTTTGGTACCACTCGGGCCACCTACCTATAGGCATCACCCCCACCTGACAAGTCCCACAGTGCTTTCCAGACAGCACCAGTTCCAATGGACACCATTTCCTTCACTGTCCATTGTCAGCCTCCTCAGGAACTCTGCCTCCACCGTGTTCTGCCACTGCCAGTCAATGATTCCACCACCAGCCTTGACATCATGTCCTCTCGCCCACAGATGGACCTCGTTAAAGCTCAGAACAGAGCTTCAATGCCAAAATGGCTCCAAGTGCTCTGGAGTTGCCCGTATGCAGAAGTTTGCTGTGTTTCTGTTACACTCGGTCATGTGTATACCGACACTGGGCCCCACATGTCCGAGAAGTCCTCGAGAGATTCCATTAAAACAGCTTGTCCTGTTTACATGGAGAATCCTTCTTTCAAGGACGCAGTGAGCCAGTCCTCCAAGAGTTAGGGCTGGGTCACATGTAGAATTAAACAAGCCGGTTACTCTAGCAATGACCTTAAGTAGCTAATTGTGTCTGTTTAGCTTCCTGCTCACTTAGAAGGAACCTTTCCAAGGAATTCTTGCCTCCTCCTAAATGGCCATTCCAGTCACCTTTCAGACCAGCCCAAGTTCACGAAGTAATGTGCAGCACAAGGCTCAAACCAACCCAAAACTGAGATCCAAATCTAGCTGCAAATACAACTAACGGTTGGAATTTTGCTAAATGCTAAACTGAAAACTAAAGACTGAGCCATAACTGATAATTCCTTCACAGCTGTGGACTTGTCACCACCCTCCCGGGAATATCGTAGGAAACAAGAAAATGAGCTTACTATTCTAAAGGCCTGCTGGTTGGCACAGCAGCTTGTGTGTTTATATATGACGGTTGACCTTCTTCGTCACTTTGGCCAGATTTAGAATCACCATGGAAACACACTTCTGAGTATGGCTGTGGGAGTGTTTCCAGACAAGTGGAATGAGAAAGGAAGATTCACCAGAACGGGTGAGGCACCATCTCAGGGGTTGGGAGCTAAGAGCCAGTCCCTCCCCCACTTCTATAGACGCAATGTGTCCAGTCACTTCATGTTCCCATCACATGTCTTCCCCACCATGATGGACCGTACCCTTCAAACCTGAGCCAAAATAGACCTTCCCTCCCTCCCTTCTCCAGCTTCTTGCCAGGAACTTGGTTATAAGAGCAAGAGCTGGGACTAACGCAAGGGTGTTATAAATCATTTACGTTGTTCTTTAGAGCAACCAGGTTTTGAGTTAGATTGGCAGCCCATGGTGTAGTAGGTTAAGCTGTGTACTCAAAATACGTGTTCAGGCCCCAGTTCCTGGGTCTTGCAAATGTGGCCTGATATGGAACTAAAATTTTGCAGATATTGTCAAACTAAGATGGGGTTTTACTAGATTAGGGTAAACCCTAAATTCAGTAGCTGATATTCTCTAAAAAGGTGAACAGGGACAGAGAGATGGCTCAAGAGTTCAAAGCACTTCCTGCTCTTTCAGAGGTTCAAGGTGCCCATTCTCAGGCAGCTGACAGTGACCGTAACTTCAGCTTCAGGGGCCTGACAACCTCTTCTGGCTTCCAAGGACACTGCACAAATGTGGCACACACTCACACATACCCTCATACATATAAATAAACATAAATGTTTTTTAATCAAAAAGACACAGAGATTTAGAGGAGACCCAGAGGGAACAGGCCATGTGGAGACAGAACTGGCACAGCTGCAAATGAAGGCTTGCAAAAGAAGACCTCTGGGAGCCACCAGGAAGGAAGGGATAGCGGAAGATTCCATAAAATCTTTGGGAGCAGCACAGCTTTGAAAATTTTTACATTTAGCCTTCAGGATTCATAACAAAATAAAAGTAACTTCTTATGTTTTGAAGCCGGGCAAATGTATGGTGATATGTTATGCAGCCTTCCAAGCTAAGTTGACTTTGGTATTGACAACAGAGGACTGTCTTAGCTACTTTTCTGCTTCTGTGATAAACACCATGACCAAGGTAACTTATCAAAGGAATGGATCGTTTGGGGCTCACAGTTAAAGAGTCCAGTACCATCATGGCAGGGAGCACAGCATTAGGCAGCAGGCACAGTGTCGGAGCAGCAGCTGAGAGGTCACGTACTCTTCCACAAACAGAAAGCAGAGAGCACATTAGGAATGCAGAGTGTTTTGAAACCTGAAAGCCAGCCCCCATAGACACACCTTCCACCAAGGTCATGCTTCTTAATCCTTCCCAAACAGTTTTGTCCAATACCAGGCTCCAAGTATTCAAACATGTGACTAAGAGAACCATTATCATTCAGACCACCACAGGAGCTACCAACATAAATTTCAAAAGATATTAGAGTGGCTTTGGGTAATAGCAGGAGTTGGAAGAATTTTGAAACATAAGAAAAGCATAGAAGACCTTGAAGGATTATTAAAAGAAATATGGATGAATGAAAATGAGGATAGGATCGATCCTAGGTAAGATTGAGAAGGCTTTTATTATATGAGATAGAGAGCAGTCAAGTGATGTGGGGTTCCCCTCTGTATGCAGTGAATACCATTGGTTAATAAAAGACTGCTTTGGACCTACAGCAGGGAAGAACTTAATAGGCGGGAAAAACTAAACTGAATACTGGGAGAAAGGAGGCTGTGTAAGGAGAAGCAATAGAGCTGCCACCAGAGACAGATGCGCTGAAACTTTGCTGGTAGGCCACAACCTGCTGGTGATGCACAGATTAATGGAGATGGGTTAAATTAAGATGTAAGAGTTAGCCAATAAGAAGCTAAAGCTAGTGGGCCAAGCAGTGATTTAATTAATACAGTTTCTGTGTGATTATTTCAGGGATGAGCATCTGGAAACCAACAAGTGGCTTCTTCACAACAGTCAGAGACATCTGGAAGAGTCCAGACTGAACATGGCCAACAGAATAGATGGACCACGAGAGGAACGAGAGGAGTGGAGAATGAAAAAGGTAGAGAAGAGAGAGGGAAGAAAGAGAGAGGACCAGAAGCCAAGAGCACAAGAGAACCTAAGAAACTATAGCCAAAATGGCTGGTATTATATAGGAAAGAGAAGCTGGTGAAAGAAAAGTTCAAGGGCTGGAGAGGTTGGGGGTAGGGGTAGGGTGAGAAGTACTCAGAAAAGTCAGGATTTTAGCAGGAACATTCTGCTGAGAGCCAGGTGGCCAGGGTCTGCTGTGATGTGTTAAGTAGGCACCTCAGTTAGCCATTTGTCCTGAGCTTCTTTGAGACCTAACAATGGACCTTAAAGAGTCTGCCAAGGGCCCAAAACAGAAAGAATTAGAGCCCTAGAAAAGTCTGTCCTCTTAGTTATCTTGACTACATTGTATTATGACCCAAATGTTTACAGAAATATCAGTGTGCTTCTGGGGAGAGCTAAGAAAGAAAAGCGGGATGTTACTGAACCCTGGAGGAAAAGCCAGGCTTGCTAGAAGGCATCAGAAATCTGCATTATGTTCTACTGCTGGGAAGAAAGCAGGGCTTGTAAGTGATAAACCTCACTATTTAACTGAGGATATTTCCAAACAAGGCGTGGGAAGTGTGGCCTGTTTCCATGTGCTGTTTATAGTGAGAAGTGAGAGGGAAGATATAAACAGAGCAAAAAACCGTTAAGCAACTTGGTGATTTGGAAAAGTCTCAGCAAAATACGAGATTTGAGAGAACAGGGCAGATGCAGGTCAATGGCACTTCACAGTGGAGATCGAGTGTTGACCCTGGCCAGGGGACCTTGGCAACCTCTCCAGTAGAAATCAGAAGCCCAGATGGGTGCATCCTAGACACAACTTGTAAGGGACTTACTTGGGTCCCATAAATCCCATGAGGAATCAGCAAGCTCCTAAGACTGTGACATCAGCAGAAACACTGGCCTGGGATGAAAGGGGCAGACACAAGACGAAAGGAAGACTATGGGGCCTCCAGGGTTCCTTATAGCTGCCAACATGTCTGATGTCAAGGAAAAGGGGAGTGACTCCTGCTGAGCTCAGTTTGTCCCCTCCCAAAATCTCTGTGTTCAGACACCTCAGAATTCAACTCTATGGGGAGTTGGGATCTTTAGGAAGTAAGGTAAAATTGCTAGTCCAATATGGCTGCTATCCTTAGAGGAAGATTAGAACACTGACACATAGAACAAAGACCATGTGAGAACTTAAGAACAGGGCAGATCTCCACAAACCAAGAGTAAGGGCCCTACCCAGACTAGTAACTAGATCTCAAGAGTTCTAGAACTATGACAAAAATAAGTTTGTTGTTCGAAGATAGCTGGGCAGCTATGTTTGTTATGGTAGTCCTGGCAGCTTCAAAGGTGGCATAGAGCTGCTGGGACCTCTGTAGGCCCAGAGAGCATAAGATGTCTTTGTGGTCCAGAGGCCAGAGCACAGAGCCATCAAAGACCACGGCTGAGGAGCAGCAGCTGGCCTGAGGAGCATCAGCTTGTGACAAATGATCCTTTTACTCCTCCCATTTTCCCTTTCAGAATAAGGATGTCTCCTTATTTCATCATAGTTTTGGAAAGCAGGTAATATCTTTTATTCAGGAATAAATCTTCCATACCCCTAATCTAAATGTCTCAGATGGTGAAGGTTGGAGGCTTTTGAATTGATAATATTTCTGTGAGATGAGAGACTTGGAATTGATAGCAAATGAACTAAGTGTTTAAAATATATTAAAGAGCCTGGAGAGATGGCGCAGTGGTTAAGAGCACCTGTTCAGTTCCCAGCACTCGCACAGTGGCCCACAACCGTCTGTAACTCCAGTTCCAGGGAACCCAATGCCCTCTTCTGACCTCAGTGAACACCAGGCATGTGCTCCACATACATACATAAGTGCAGGCAGTACACTCATACACATAAAATAAAATAAATAACTCTTACAAATGAGAATAAAATGAAACAATCAAGGATATTGAAGTGACAGTAATGTGCCATGGCAAGTGGGGAAGAGGCGAATTTGGGGACCAGAAGGCAGACTGTACTTGAATCCTAACCCCGCAAATGTGTGCTCCAACCTCTGACTCTGGAACCTATTAATAAGACCTTACTTGAATGTGGGTCTTTACAAATGTAGTCTGGGTAAATTAGTCATTACTAAATTATGACAAACTCACTCCAATGACTTGTATCCATATAGGAGAAAGACACCCACAGAGATTGAGGAAGGATTTAAGAGGACAGAGGTCATGTGAACACAGAAGCAGAGATAGGAAGTGATGCGGCCACAAGCCGAAGAGTATCATGGTTCCTGAGGGCCGGCAAAGTGAGGGTCGTACAGAAAGGATTCTCCAAAAGCCTATGGAAGGAGCGTGTGCCTGCTGGCGTCGCAATTGCAGCCTTTTGGCTTTCAGAACTCAAAAGAAGTTAACTTCTGTTGCTTTAGGCTCTCTGTTTCATAGAAATCTGTTGGGACAGTCCTAGGCAATTGGCATACAACTCTTAAAATGATATAGAATCATGTGATTGCCATTGCTCTAAGCTAGAATTAGCCTGTGTGTTTGTCCCACTCTGATGCAGGGCATTTTGTGGTTATAAAGAAAGGACCAATTACTTTATTACTTACCTTGAAGGTAATCTTATAAGGGATCTTAAAGGAATCACAAACCTAAACTTTTATACATGAAAAAAAATCAGTTCTACTTTAAATCTTTAGGATGCATACCCACTCACCAATACTTTCTTATATCAGGGCATTGAGGGCAAAAAAAGGGTACAAGAAATTAATCACCTTTGATCATCAACCAACCCTAACAAGGAAAGTACGTCAGCTAGTAAAAGTTGGGCTGCTTTGTAATTTTTTCCCTGACCTTAACAAGTTCCTCTTTCAACTCTGTGCCTTTCTAAAACTTTAAATTGCCTTCTTGAGTTTTTCACCTCCAAGTTTCTTGACAAAAACATCTCAATCTAACCTTAAGTTATTTTCAAAGCTTTGTTTCAGGATGATGCACTCAGAAACCTGTGAACACATCTCCCAACATTAAGATTAAAAGAATTCAAGCCAGCCTGCCTCCTGGGGTTCAGTTGTTTTTCTTAAACATTAACCTGAACTTCAATCTATGCAGCTCCTTAGATGAAACTCATAGGCCCTAGCTGTGTAACATTTCCTTGTATTATTTTTAATCATGAAAACTCTATTTAAACTACCATTATTAGTATCAATTAGATAGTACCGTTTAAGAAGAAATCATCTTCATAATAATCCATAGGTAAAAATGCCCACTAGAACAGGACGTTTCCTTGAGATAAATACAATCCATTATAGGCAGTGGGGATCTCCCCACACCCATTGACACCATGCCAGATTCCAGAGAGAGATCGCAGCAGCAAACATGTGAAGGCACAGCAGAAGCAAGACACTCTGGAGTCTGTGCTCTTGGGATCTGTGGTCTTGCTATCTGAGATTTACCCACCAGGGATTCTCCTCCTTGCGGACTGACACCCTGAAGTTAACCGCCCTCTGTTGTTCCTCTGACATGGCCACCAGAATGCTTGTTTTATTTTGTTTTGTTTTAAATTTATGACCCACAAGGTGAGGAGATTGGAAAGTACTGACCAGTCATTTTATTTTGCTGTTATTGTGTGTGATAGGTGAAGGGAATCATGCCTCGATAAACATATGTAAGTCAAGGGAGAGCACTGTGGAGAGTCGGGTTCTCACACCGTGGGGGAGTCGGTTCTCGCAGCTTGGTGAAGGATTGGTTCTCACACTATGGGATTGTCACACTGTGGTAGCGGAGTTGGTTCTCTCCTTGAACCTATACATTGGTTCTGGCATTAAACTCATGTTGCCAGGCTCAAGTGGCAAGTGCCTTTACCCACTGATCCATATTCGTGGTCCTATTAGCTTTTTAATTTTTATTGACAAAGAACATCACATTTTTTTCTTACTGTATATAAGTTAGATTTGGCTCATGGATTCAGTGAATCGCGCTGGGGAAGATTTGGTGGGGCCCATGATGTCTACGGCAGTGGAAGCGTGAAGCAGAAGCTGTTCACACAGCATCGGATGAGGAAGTAGGGCAGATGGAACCAGGGATACGACATCCAAAGGCCCGTCCCATGTGACCTCCTTCTTCCAGCCAGATCCTACCTCCTTAAGTTCTCATAGCCTCCAAAAAAAAAAAAAAAAAGATACAACAAGCCAAACAATAGGAGTTAAAACCCCAGACCTGTGGGGCCATTTCTGACTGAAGTCAAAGGAGCTTCTACTCCTGGTGATGGTCTGTTTCCTGGTTCTCTTGCCTAGAGTTCCTCTTCAGTGTAAGAACAACCCACAGGCATCCCACTGAAGTCAGTATGTGCTCATATGACTTATTAGTCGACTTAACACAGGTAGAGATGATGTGCATCATACCCAGGCAGACACTCTAAGAACTACGTACAGTTTGTCACATATTTTCTTCCCTAAAGGGACCCATTCCATCAGCCTGGATGCCAGAGTAAGGGAGGAGAAACCACTGCAGGAAACACAAGTAAAATGAAACAGCACTAAAAGCCTGCATTGCTGTAAGTACCTCATGTGGGAGAGCTGTTTGTCACACTAAGTACCCACTTCCCTTCCGAACCTTCTAGTGTAGCACAAATAATCAAAACCCAGACACAGATATTGGGGGTTCAACCTGAAAACCAGAAAAGCAAAGCAGCCAGCCACTAGAGAAGCCTTTCCTCTGCCAAGGCTGAGCAAACGTAGACTAAGCAACCAGAGCCTCTCTCTCTCCATTTTATATTCCCTCTAGCACTGGGAATTAAAGGTGTGAACAATTTGTCAGGATGAAGTCTCAATAATGAATATCTATGCCCCTAATATAAAAGCACCCACATATGTAAAAGAAACATTACTAGAACTCAAAGCACACATCAAACAGTTTTACCCCCAGAAAGCCTACAAACTCATGGAAACTGAACAGTCAACTACTGAACCACCCCTGGGCCAGGGAAGAAATAAAGAAAGAAATTAAAGTCTTCCTTGAATTCAATGAAAATAAAGACACAACATACCCAAACCTATGGGACACTATGAAAGCAGTGCTAAGAGGAAAGTTCATAGCACTAAGTGCCCACATTAAAGAAACGGAGAAAGCTCACATTAGAGACTTAACAACACAGCTGAAAGCTCTAGAAAAAAAGAAGCAGACTCACCCAGGAGGAGTAGAAGACTGGAAATAATCAAACTGAGGGCTGAATTCAACAAAATAGAAACACAGAAAACAATCCAAATAATCAATGAAACAAAGAGCTGGTTCTTGGAGAAAATCAACAAGATTGACAAACCCCTATCCAAGCTAATCAAAAGGCAGAGAGAGAACACACAAATTAACAAGATCAGAAATGAAAAGGGGGACATAACAACAGACACTGAGGAAATTCAGAGAATCATTAGGTCTTACTACAAAAACCTGTATGCCACAAAGTTGGAAAATGTAAAAGAAATGGACATTTTTTTAGATAAGTACCA
Source organism: Ondatra zibethicus (assembly GCA_004026605.1). Classification (NCBI taxonomy): domain Eukaryota; kingdom Metazoa; phylum Chordata; class Mammalia; order Rodentia; family Cricetidae; genus Ondatra; species Ondatra zibethicus. The sequence goes on along the minus strand of PVIU01012667.1, from coordinate 35,381 downwards.
TATACCAAAACTAAATCAATACCAGGTGAACAATTTAAACATCATAGACCTATAAGTCGTGAGGAAATAGAAGCTGTCATCAAAAACCTCCCAACCAAAAAAAAGCCCAGGACCAGATGGTTTTAATGCAGAACTCTACCAGAACTTCCAAGAAGAGCTGATACCTATACTCCTTAATGTGTTTCACATAATAGAAACAGAAGAGTCATTACCAAACTCTTTTTATGAAGCTACAGTTACCCTGATACCAAAACCACACAAAGACTCAACCAAGAAAGAGAATTACAGACCAATCTCGCTCATGAACATCAATGCAAAAATTCTCAATAAAATACTGGCAAACCGAATCCAAGAACACATCAAAAAAATTATCCATTATGATCAAGTAGGCTTCATCCCAGAGATGCAGGGCTGGTTCAACATACGAAAATCTTTCAATGTAATCCATCATATAAATAAACTGAAAGAAAAAATCATATGATCATTTCATTAGATGCTGAAAAAGCATTTGACAAAATTCAACACTCCTTTATGATAATGCTCTTGGAGAGATTAGGGATACAAGGATCATATCTAAATATAATAAAAGCAATATACATCAAATTAAATGGAGAGAAACTCAAAGCCATTCCATTAAAATCAGGAACAAGACAAGGCTGTCCATTCTCTCCATGTCTCTTCAACATAGTGCTTGAAGTTCTAGCAATAGCAATAAGACAACATAAGGAGATCAAGGGGATTTGAATTGGAAAGGAAGAAGTCAAACTTTCGTTACTTGCAGATGGTATGATAGTGTACATCAGTAACCCCAAAAACTCTACCAAAGAACTCCTACAGCTGATAAATACCTTCAGTGATGTGGCAGGATACAAGATCAACTCAAAAAAATCAGTAGCCCTCCTATACACAAAGGATAAAGAAGCAGAGAGGGAAATCAATGAAACATCACCTTTCACGATAGCCGCAAATAGCATAAAGTATCTTGGGGTAACACTAACCAAGGAAGTGAAAGATCTATTTGACAAGAACTTTAAGGCTTTGAAGAAAGAAATTGAAGAGGACACCAGAAAATGGAAGGATCTCCCATGCTCTTGGATTGGTAGGATCAACATAGTAAAAATGGCAATTCTACCAAAGGCAATCTATAAATTCAACACAATCCTCATCAAAATCCCAACAAAATTCTTCACAGACCTCAAAAAACCCAGGATAGCCAAAACAATCCTATACAATAAAAGAACTTTCGGAAGCATTACCATCCCTGACTTCAAACTCTATTACAGAGCTACAGTAATGAAAACAGCTTGGTATTGGCATAAAAACAAAGACGTCGACCAATGGAATCGAATTGAAGACCGGATATTAACACTCAAACCTATGAACACCTGATTTTCAACAAAGTAGCTAAAATTATACAATGGAAGAAAGAAAGCATCTTCAACAAATGGTGCTGGCATAACTGGATGTCAACCTGTAGAAGAATGAAAATAGATCCATATCTATCACCATGCACAAAACTCAAGTCCAAATGGATTAAAGACCTCAATATAAATCTGACCACACTGAACCTGAAAGAAGAAAAAGTGGGAAGTAGTCTGCAACACATGGGCACAGAAGACCACTTCCCATGTATAACCCCAGTAACACAGACAATAAGAGCAACAATGAATAAATGGGACCTCCTGAAACTGAGTAGCTTCTGTAAAGCAAAGAACACTGTCATTAAGACAAAAAGGCATCCTACTGAATAGGAGAAGATCTTCACCAACCCCACATCAGACAAAGGTCTGATCTCCAAAATATATAAAGAACTCAAGAAACTAGACATTAAAATTCTAAATAACCCAATTAAAAAATGGGGTATTGAACTGAACAGAGGATTCTCAACAGAAGAAGTTCAAATGGCCAAAAGATATTTAAGGTCATGTTCAAATTCCTTAGCGATTAGGGAAATGCAAATAAAAACAACTTTGAGATACCATCTTACACCTGTCATAATGGCTAAAATCAAAAACACCAATGATAGCCTATGCTGGAGAGGATGTGGAGTAAGAGTAACACTCATCCATTGCTGGTGGGAATGCAAACTTGTGCAACCACTTTGGAAATCAGTGTGGTGGTTTCTCAGGAAATTGGGAATTAATCTACCTCAGGATCCAGCAATACCACTCTTGGGAATATACCCAAGAGATGCCCAATCATACTACAAAAGCATTTGTTCACCTATGTTCATAGCAGCATTATTTGTAATAGCCAGAACCTGGAAACAACCGAGGTGCTCCTCAATGGAAGAATGGATAAAGAAAGTGCGAAATATATACACATTGGAGTACTACTCAGTGGTAAAAAACAATGACATCTTGAATTTTGCATGCAAATGGATGGAAATAGAAAACACTATCCTGAGTAAGACAACCCAGACCCAAAAAGATGAATATGGTATGTACTCACTCATTAGTGGATTCTAGCCATAAACAAAGGACATTGAGCCTTTAGTTCACAAGCCTAGAGGAGCCAAATAACAAGGTGAACCCAAAGAAAAACATATATAGATCCTCCTGGAAATTGGAAGCAACAAGATCGCCAGGCAAAAGTTGGGAGCATGGGAGTGGGGGTAGGGGTGGGAGTGGGATTGGGGAAGTGGAGAGGGGGAGAGAAAAGGGAGAAGGGAAGGATTGGTGAGTGCTTGGGGGAGTGGGAGGGTTGAGATGGAAGAAGGGCAGATAGAGGAGCAGGGAAGGAGATATCTACATTAAGGGAGCCATTTTAAGGTTGGCAAGAGACTTGGCTCTAGAGGGGATCCCAGGTGTTCACAGGGATGTCCCCAGCTAAATCCTTGGGCAGCAGAGAAGAGGGTGCCTGAACTGGCCTTCCCCCATAATCACACTGATGATTATCTCGAATATCACCATAGAACCTTCATCTGGTGATGGATGGAGATAGAGACAGAGACCCACCTCAGAGCACTGGACTGAGCTCCCAAGGTCCAGTTGAAGAGCAGAAGGAAGGACCATAAGGGATTGGTCCACCCACTGAGACAGTGTGCCCAATCTAATGGGAGCTCACCAAATCCGGCTGGACTGGGACTGAATGAGCATGTGATCAAACTGACTCTCTGAATGTGGCTATACATTTCTGTGCATCTAAAAAACCTAACGTGACTACAAGCTTGACTATTATAGATGATTACCTGTTAACCTATATTTCTTAATTATGCATTACATTTTCAAATGAGCTGCACAAACATAATACCTTAATCAAGAGCAGAAATATATATATATATATATATAACAAAATTGATCTTAAATTTGTATCAATAGACCAATATTCATACCAATGCAAAGTATTTATCTCTGTATCATATCCCCCTTTAAATGTAAATAAACATTTATAAACAATCATTTAGGGAATTTGGGCATAGTTCTCTCCAAATTGCTTAGAGCTTTTTGTTGGGCAAAGTAATTTTGGGGGATGTTCACAGTGACCTTTCAGGGGATCTTGGTCCATCAAACCACATTAGTCTGGAAGGATTCCATAGGTTCTCATCCTCTGTAGAAACAAAAGAAGAACCTCCTTTCCAAAATAATATATCCTTAGATACATATTTTGAAATAAAGATACCTTTAAAGTATATATGTTGGTTTAGCTTAGCAAGTCCCAGAATCAAATGTCTCTCTGCAGTCAAAAAATTCAAAGAAAACACAATAATATACATAATATGGACTCTCTGTGTATATTCCATCATTATATAGCTTATTTTTCTCTATTCCTTTTAATCTATGACTGTATTATATCTCTTTAAAGACTCTGTTTTTGTTTTTAAAACCATTTACTTTCTTTTATGGCTGTCTATATTTTTTTTCTCTCCCAAGCCTACATATATTTATCTATCACTGTGACACAAATAGAGGTCTTTTTATCTTAACCTGTCTTTATTGTGTATCTGTAATTATTTTCTGTCCAGGAGTGCTTCTTAAAATGCTAAGCACTTCTTAAAATCCTAAACAGCAGCATTGCTAAGACAAAAAAAAGCCCTGCCTGCTTGCTCCACTCAATCCTACATGGCAGAAGTCCATTCACTGCCACTGAGACTGCTGAGTGGGAGCCATCTTCACCACCTCTGATAACCAGTTAGCCCATGCTGCCACAAAGTAACTTGCATCACACTGCCCACAAACCCCATTTAAATGCTTGGCCTCCTGAAAGAGCCAGAGTTTGTGATGGTAGCACAGCCCAGAAAGCCGTCATTTCAAAAACTGTGTGGCTTTTTTTCTGCTACCGCTAAATCAGGAAGACCTCTCTTAAAGGAGCTGCAGCATGCTGCTAGCAATAAAAGCCCACCTGAAAGAAAAAATGTGGCTAAATTTTGTTTTTCAGTGTCTAGAATTCCTTTCCAAGCCCTTTCAGGTTTTATGTGGATTTAACTGGCACATGTTGGACCACCAATTTGTAGTAAGAGGCCACATGTTTGTTCCCAGCCACCCAGACTCTTGAAATAACCACACAGAAACTGTATTAGTTAAATCACTGCTTGGCCTATTAGCTCTAGCTTCTTATTGGCTGTCTCTTGCATCTTAATTTAACCCATCTCTATTAATCTGTACATCACCACATGGCTGTGGCTTATTGGCAAGGTTCTGGCTCATCTGTTTCCAGTGGTGGCTACATGGCTTCTCCCTGACCCTACCTTCTTTCTCCCAAAATTCAGTGTAGTTTTCCCCCACCTGGTTCTACTCTGCCCTATCACAGGCCAAGGCAGTTTCTTTATTAACCAATGGTATTTACAACATACAGAAGGGAATCCCACATCAGACACCAAGAGAAACAATTAATAAATGGGACCTCCTGAAACTGAAAAGCTTCTGTAAAGCAAAGGACATGGCCAATAAGAAAAAATAGCAGCCTACTGAATGGGAAAAGATCTTCACCAACCCCACATCAGATAGAGAGCTGATCTCCAAAATATATAAGGATCTCAAGAAATTGGTCATCAAAAGAATAAATAAGCCAGTAAAAAAAAAAATGGGGTACAGACCTAAACAGAGAAATCTCAACAGAGAAATCTAAAATGGCTAAAAGACACTTAAGGAAATGTTCAACATCCTTAGCCATCAGAGAAATGCAAATCAAAACAACTCTGAGATTCCATCTTACACCTGTAAGAATGGCCAAGATCAAAAACACTGATGACAACTTATGCTGGAGAGGATGTGGGGTAAAGGGAACACTTCTGCATTGCTGGTGGGAATGCAAATTGGAACAACCCCTTTGGATGTCAGTGTGGCGATTTCTCAGAAAATTAGGAGACAATCTACCTCAAGAACCAGCAATATCACTTTTTGGTATATACCCAAAGATGCTCAATCGTGCCACAAGGACATGTGCTCAACTATGTTCATAGCAGCATTGTTTGTCATAGACAGAACCTGGAAACAGCCTAAATGTCCCTCGACTGAAGAATGGATAAGGAAAATGTAGTACATTTATACATTGAAGTACTACACAGCAGAAAAAAATAATGACATCTTGAAATTTGAGGGAAAATTGAATGGATCTAGAAAACATCATACTGAGTGAGGTAATCCAGACACAGAAAGACAATTATCACATGTACTCACTCATAAGTGACTTTTAGACATAAAGCAAAGAAAAACCAGCCTACAATTCACAATCCCAGAGAATGTAGACCACAAAGAGGACCCTAAGAGAGATATACATGGATCTAATCTACATGGGAATTAGAAAAATACAAGATCTCCTGAGTAAATTGGGAGCATGGGGACCATGGGAGAGGGTTGAAGGGGAGGGGAGAAGAAGCAAGGGGAGTGAAGAAAAATATATAGTTCAATAAAAACAATAAAACATTAAATTAAAAAAGGAAAAAATAAAAAATTCATAGTTGCTTTTTAAATGTAGATTCAATAACCTACTTTATCTCATATCTATATCCTCCCGTTTGCTTTTCAGAGTAGATTCAATAATCTATCCTTTTATCCTGTCAGTCTAGAACTCTCTTTATCTAATTAACAAAGGCCAAACTGTTTGGTCTGACACCTAAAACGTTCCTAGTCCTAACCAGCCCTTTTCTTTAATTTTTATGTATTATTTTGTTATTTATGTATTTATTTATTGCTTTTGAAGATGAGTCTTAGAAAAACAGCCGTTAATTGCAATAGCCAAGCAAGCTCAGAAAAATGCCATGTATACGCTGCCGTCTTGTTAATGGTTTCCTCTGTGCCAAGGCTTTGTGTAAGACCTGACGGAGAGTTATTGTTAGGAATATTCCTAAGGCAAGCTCTCCGCCAATGCAAAAATCTCTAACAAGCCAAATCACAACAAGCTGAATTAAAGGAGGTCCAGGTTCAATGGGATTTCTGTACTCTCGGGTGCACCCCCCCACCAGGGGAACCAGGAAGCCGCAAACGCAACCACGGTGGGGGTGCACACCACACAGGGACTTTCTAGGGAGCAGTTTAAATGGACTGGGGGAGTGGTCAAGGTTTGGGTGGGCTACCTTGCCCCTCCTCTCAAGGTTTGGCAGGCACAGGGATGGGGCCTCCAAAGATGGAGGCCAGATGGAGGACAGGGACTTACAGTTATGAATGACCTCACTGAAGAGACTGGCTGCAAGAAAATGTCCCTAATAAACCCACAGAGCACAAAGTCAGAAACTAACCCAGGATATTGGCAACCAGGATGGAGTAGAGAGAAACAAAGTTATTCAGTGCAGGATCCCACAATGGAGGATACAGGCCCAGGTCAGTAGCTGAGCCGGAATTAAGACCTGAGTGCAGTCTCAGAAGGAAGACCCACAGAAAATACGTACCAAGGGAAGAGTCAAAGTCACAGTGAAGTTTCTCTCCCACCCACCAGTTCCCAAATAACCATTCAGAGGCTTAATATTAATTATAAATATTTGACCAATGGCTCAGGCTTATTACTTACTAATGATCTCTTACATTTAAATTAACCCATTTCGATTAATCTATGTACTACCATGTGGTCATTGCATTGCTTTATTTTCTTCATGTCTTGCTTCCTCAGAAGCTGGCTGGCATCTCCCAGACTCCGCCCTTCTTCAGTATCTCTGCTTGGATTTCCTGCCTGGCTCTATCCTGCCTCACCATAGGACAAAGCAATTATTTATCAACCAGTGAGAGCAACACATATTTACATCATATAGAAAGACCATCCCATAGCAGTGCAGAATTACGGAAAAAAGTCTCTTCTCACTCCAAGTTCTATGTTGATATTTCAATCTCTACCATTACTGTATTTAGAGGCAGGAACATAAGAGAGGTGATAAGGAATGAGATTATAAGGTTGTGATCTCAGCGGAAATGAAGTATGACAACACCTGGCACTGTGACAGTATGCCCCCTACCTCACAGGCTCCTAATAGGTGTGGTCTTGGTATTCCTCTGGGATCACAGTGCCCACTGTAGCAATGCCTGTGCCCCCTACCTCACAGGCTCCCAATAGGTGTGGTCTATGATATGATGAGAAAAAAATGTCTATGCCTGTTCAATAATGACACATTTTATGAATATTCTTTCTGATTTGTGGTTTGTGAAATCTATGATCCAGAAACCATGGTTATGGAATGAAACCCTTGGCTGAAATGTGTTCTTCAATCTTTCCCCTAAAATAACGTTTTAACCTTTCTCAAAGGCCAGAGGGGGGCAAAAGATGGGAAGTGAATACAGAGCTTCACCCTGATGGTTGAGCAGAGCACTAGATGTTGGTCTGTGTCAGGTCTCCTGACCAATGTTGACATCCTGGTGGCATCGCATATGCGGTCCTAAAGCCTCCTCTTTGTCAAAGTTCAGATGCTTCATATAGAGATTGTGCGAGTTTTCTGTGTCTGGCTTCCGGCTCCATATGTGAGGTGGGTATTGTTGTAGGTCTATTGTCCTCTGCTTGGAAAACTGTAAATGGTTTTAGAAATGACAGTGTCAGAAACAATGAAAGCTTGGATATCTGCCAGTGAACATTCCCAAAACAAAGCCGTACTTTAAAGACATCATGGATTCCACACCCTTTTCATTTGCTTTTAGTCATTTTTTTCTTCGACCTCATTTGTAAGAGTTTGCATATATTACAGTGAATTTCTTATAACTGAACAGTAGATTTTTCTAGTCACAAAACTGAGTCAAATTCCTCAAGCTTTATAAGTTAAAATACCTTTCTTCATACATAAAATTACACTTAAACCATAATTCCAGTTTGCCTTAAACAATCTGTCCGTAAGGAAATTCATTTTATCATTTCTCCAAAATATGTCAAATTTAGGATTAAAAAAAAATTGAGTTGGTCAAAAGTTTTTTAATGCTCTCTAGCTAAAACTTTCTCTTTATTCTCATTGAATTAATCTTATTACCTATAACTGACCTCATAAAGAAACCTTAAACAAATGGGAGATGCTAATTCAAATAAGTTAATATTTGAGGTGTTTGAGAAAATTCTTTAACCAACAAAGTCAAATCATCAGGAGTGCTTTTCATTATAGCCTGAATGGTCTCACCTCTCCCAGGTCCCTCAGGACGCTATTGCAAAATGATGCCAGGGCTGTCTACACTGCTAAGACCAGAGAGATGTGAACAGAGGGGAAGAAACAGACTAACACAGCCACCCCTTCTCCTTCCTCTGAGGAGTGGCTCACACTCCAGGCCTGAGCTGAGGAAAAACATCCCATTGTCTAGGCACCAGGACGTCATATCCTCAGGCCTTCCATGAGGAGCAATAATCCTGATCCGGGACACGTGCGCCCCTTCCCAGCTGTGAGGGCTCTTGGGCAAACTGCCCGACTTCCTCTGCTCCCAGACTTCCCCACTGCAAAACAGAGATAAGTTTTGTTACCTTTCTCTCTCAGTGTTCTGAAAATAAATAAGGCAAATGTTTCTGGGGTCCTTGGAGAGAATTGGCCAAGCCGTGCCTGCTAACATTGTAGCTTAGAGCTTTGTTTGTTTGCTTTGGTTTTTATGAGTCTGTTTTTCTGATGACTCTGTCGTACATTCAGAAAACCGAAATTCAGTTGCAACTCCTCATCTAACTTTAATGAAGAAGGCACAGCATCCAAAGCGTTTGGACACCTGGAGTCTAGAGCCGTCCGCAGGGGATGCCACAGTTGCTTTCTCAGCTGACTAACACAGGTGGGAAGCCGGGAAGCCCTCTTCACTGGTTACAGTTGGAGGCCCTGGAGAAAGTGCTCGGCTTTCCCAAGTTTTGCTGTTGTCTGACCTAAACCAGAACAGTGAACATTTGTTGTGTCCACTACATGGGAGTGGGTTTATGCCGTTTATTTGCACTAAATTATTTAAACTCGGAACAATTACCTGATCCTATGATCACTTCCGCATCTGTAGCCTCATCTTACGGATAAGGACGCTGAAGCTCGGAGATGTCATGACCCCATTCCTGGGTCTACAGTTAGGGTGAAAGAAAGTCAAGCAGCAAACCCAAGCTCCCTGGACTTCAAGCCTGTCGGTTTAACCATTACGCGAACTACCTTTCAACGGGAAAATAGTGAGACCTCCAAAAACATGTCAGAATCAAGAGGCATGAAGTATAGAAAGCCGTTAGTATAGGGCCTGACCTACAATAAATGTGCAATAAATATGAACAAAATAACTGAGATGATTATACACATAAATGAAGAACTAGGATGCAGGACCAGGCCTTCTGGTGTATTACCTTAACCCTCGGAGGCAGAGGCAGACAAATCTCTGTGAGTTCCAGATTAGCCAGGGCTACATAGTGAGACCCTGTCTCAATAAACACCACAAGCAAAGTCAAAAATGAGCACAGCTAAGGTCTATTTCCCAGCAAGACCTCTTCTTGTCCACCAAGCTTTATTTCCCATCGTGGACTTACAGGAGGTGATGGCTGGGGAAGAGCAGGCTGTGAACCTCCCTAAACCAGCTGGAGTTCTGTAAACAGCAACCTAAATTTCCAGAGCTGCTTACACAGCATTAAGTAGCCAGAACGGTTGGCTATTAACATTCAGGCTGCATTTAGGAGGACAGTTTCCAATCGAGCGTATAAAAAATGCATCTGCTACAAGAGTCCTCCTATCCTTCAACCCCGACTTTCCAGTCACCCTGGGAATAAACAAATGTGGGGAGTCTCTTTGCAGCCTCTTAAAGTCACACCCCACCCCCACCCCAAGGGACCCCAATCATAGGATCCCTCAGGATTGTTTGAAAAAAGAAAAAAAAATGCATGAGGAGCCAAGAGCTTACGTCCTGGCTAAGTTAGGAGCCTATGAGAACAAGGGCTTAGGGGAGGGCTGTTCACTCCATGCACGCAGCAGAATTAGCTCTCTCCCTCTGGGTCTGCTCTGCCTGCAAAGCTCAGCAGCACCGAGGGAGAGAGATCCAGGAATCTGCAACAAAAACGATGACAGCCTGAAATAGCCTCTGGTGCCAACCTCCAAATTCTCATCTGTCACTTCAGACCCTGACTGGCTGACAGGGCAGCAGGATTTCAACTCCAATAAACCTGAATGTGCTTCTAGGCAAAGAAGCCAAGCTAAGGAGGAAGGGGGTTGAAAGAGTTCCTCTTGGGCGGCTGTCAGACTTTTACTTCCTGCTGTGTGCAAAGAGGGGATTCAACAGCGGCTGAGAGCCACCAAGGCACTGGATCCAGCCACTTCTCTGCAGGTAAATGTTAATGAATTCGCTAGGCTGGCAGATTGCATGTGTTAGACTGACTTCTGTTATCTGAAAGGGTTGGTTAATGATTTTGATTAAATAATTCAAAGCCATTTACTTATTTTAAAAATCCATTTATAGGGTAATTTATAGGGTCAAAAAGAGAGAGAATTTTACTTTTCATAGTCATTTTTCTTTGCCTCCTACAAAATTAATAAACTAATAAGCTATAGTTTTAGTGATGACCACACCAGAAATAAATACTTCAAATCAAACAATATGCATGTTTCTTATGTTTAAACTATCTGCAGTTATCCATCATCGCCGTGTACCTAACAGCAATGTAGGACTGGAACGCTTTGTTTTTCGGAGAGTTAGGAACTCTCTCTGATAGCATATTCTGCTTCTGCTACTTTCAAGTTATCCCCTTTCCGGGTCTCTCTCTCTCTCTCTCTCTCTCTCTCTCTCTCCAGCTTAGCAGGTTTTTCTCGACTCCTGTTCCCATTAGTTAAGATGTCCACAAGGGGACAGGAAATTTGCCCCACTCCTGATGATGTCTTCATTAGGAAAACAGATGCGGAAGGAGCATGAAAAGCCAAGAGCAGCAGAGCAGCCTCTCAGAGGCTTCTCCTATCTGGCTCTTCTCAAATGCAGCATTTTCCTGGGAGCCCCGCTTGCTTGCTCATTCCTCCAGGCCCAGATCTCCTTGCAGGAGAGAGCTGTGCCCTGGTTTTGTCTGCAGAGCACTACAGTTGACAAGGTGCCCCAAGAAGTCCTGCTACAGTCTCATGTGCACTGCCTTTTGTCTGCAAAGAGGTTCAATATGTCACTTTGACATTGTATCTGCCACTCCTTTGGGGCAGTCCCTGAGCTCTCTGATTAGAAATGCGCCCACAGTCCACACACACACAAACACACCCCAAAATTTATTCTCTCCTTTCTCATGGATACCAGGTTTTTTTTTTTTAGTTCAAAGCTTGCTCACCTAAATCTTCATTATATAAGACCACATAGATGTGATTTATATGCACATTGTCACACTAAAAAGGTTTTCTTTGTTTTTCTTCAAGACCCCCTTCTTAGAGAACATTTAAATTTAGGATTATCTAGTGAAGTCTAGCAAGGTAGAACTATCTATTTCATCTTCTTGTCATTCAATCAACTAAAGCTCCCTCCTACATTTGGGAAAAGAATATGTGTGTTGTTCAAAGATCGTGCCCCTCTCCCCTTGATTCACAGCTTTTGGACAGTCGTTGAGTGGTTAGAATATTGGGGGCTGTCTTCAGTTTAATCTCCGGCAGGCATTATGATACAGGTCTATAGTAAAAAACAAGAAACAGCCATGACAGAAAGAGGTATGCCGTGCAGAAGCATCTGGGCAACTCCAGATGTTGCCTCTCTCACTCCCTCTTGACTGTTACATTTTCCCAGCTGACTTGCAGCCACGCATGAACATGTCTGCTTTGGTTAAGTTTTAGCATGATGTCCAGATATACACTGAGGACATTTTTTTCCCTGTACAGGATGACAAAAACAACTGATCACAAAGCTTGAGGCATGTTGGACTTTCTTATTATCCTGGAACAATCTTCAGGGGGTAAAAAGGGACACCCCCCATAAACCAGGAGAACCTCTTACAGATCTCATAGGGTGCCTTCTGTCCCAGATAGGGTGCATTCTGTCCCGGCTGCATTTGTACCTGTATTGCCACCTAGCCACAGCCTGCTTCTTTGTCCTGGACATCAAAGGTTATACAGAACTCTGAAAGAGACTGGCTGCTTCAAAGATAGCTAATAAAATTAACATGAGAAAGACACTGGCCTCTGGGTCATACATGATGATCACATAACTCTGACTTTTATAAGACCATATAGATGTGGTTATATATGCACATTGTCATAGTAAATAGCTCAGGGACCCTGGACAAATGACTTTATTTGTGCCATAGAACCCTTGGTGATGGCATCAGAATCATAAAAAACAATAGATAGTGCTGAGATATGATGGGAGAATTAAGTGGAAAAAATATCTATGCCTGGTATATATTAAATAATCATAGCAACTATGAAAGGATTGGTCTAGCTTTTCCTTTACTGTGTAAATTCTGGAAAGGGAAGGACCTCTGGGCTTTCCCTCAGACTTACGCACTCTGCTCTAGCCAGTCCTCAGAATCAAGCTAAAGTCTCTAAGTCAGCATGGCAGAGTGGACAGGCTTGGGCTGCCCCTGAGTTGCAACCTCAGCTCCCCCTCACAAGCTGTGTGGACTTGGCCAGTCACTTCCCACTTCCAGGCCTCAGCTATCCATCTCTTAGGCAAATAATCCCCAGAGGTGAGGTTGTTGTAAGGGTCAAATGAGATATTTATGAAACACAAGTGTGTATGGTACCAGCTAGAACACTAAACTCCCAGAAACGCTACAATCGCCACGAGAAATCTCATGCCCTGTGCTGTCTGTTATGAAGTTGGAATGAGGCTTCTAGTGGTGTTAGAAATGAATAAGGAAACATTCTTTCAGTTGTCTTTTCTTTATTCAAAGAAATGTAGAGGAAACCGTTTTCGGGGCCTCAACACAGGTGCTTGTTCCTGAGTCTCCATGCTCCCTTGGTTGGCAGCTTCTGAAGGGCCCGAGTCAAATGGGAGGGGCTGCTTTTCAGCGCCAGCTCTTCCGGAGGCGGAGAGGAGCCATGCCCCTCTGCAGCCAGCTCTGGTTTAGGGATCTCCTTGGACAAGGGGAAAGGCCCCAAACTTTTCCTTTCAGACCTTTCTGGAAGGCAAGAATAGAGGTTTTGACTTGCTGGGGGTGGGGGGGGTGTTTTTTTCCTCTCTCTGTTGACATCCAAACAAAAGGCTTTTTTGGTGCTGGTTATTGTGGGGTTTTTTGTAAACTTCTCCCCTATGTTCCTAGCACTGAGATGTCAGCTGCTTTTTCTGGCTATGTAAAGTAGGAGCTGCCTGTTGTCATAGAGATGAAAGGGTACAGAGAGAGTCCCAAGTCATGACCAGCTCTGTGAAACAGCTCTTGTTGGTCTTAAAATCCTTCAGTGGAGATGAGGTGGCCAGTTCTGGCTCATTTCTTGCCTATTATGCAACCAACTTATGTGCAGCAGTAACTAAATGTTTCCTTTAAAGATTCAGTGAACAGGAGGTATTAAGCAAGGTGTTTAAGCAGCAGCCATCTTCTATAGGGTGCAAGGGGGAAAACCGGGGAGAGAAAGGGGAAATAAAAGTCACCCTCCTCGATGGTACACACTGCAGTTGCTACTCAGCATCAAGCCTGTGTTAAAACCAGTGGCTAAACTCAAACGCCCGTGCTTCCCTGTTTTTCAAAGGGGGAACCCATCACTGTAAGATGAACTGAGGCGATGGATGAGAGCTTAGCAAGGATTGGTTTTATTGTCCTTTTCATGATGAGGTCTAACGCCCACAGAGATGGCCCTTTGGAACCTGGAGTCTCCCAGAGAGTAAATAGTAATAATAGACTCAGAAAAAAATTGCTTACTCGTTGACCAGTTAATTTGTAAAGGAAAAAGAAAGGGAATAATTATCAGTTTAGGGATTGGTATTTATTTATTTATTCATTACATTTTAAAGAATATAAAAGTCTTTTCTTGTCTTAGTACTAAGACAAAAGGTATAAGCTGGCTGTTTCATCTTCCCTGAGATGTTAGCTTTCCTAACATCTTAGGTCACACAATTACCTAAACAATGCTATTTTTATCTGATGCCTCAAACTACTGATGCGTTCAGTGTTGCTTATCCTGTGAAACGTCCAGGGATGGGGGAGCAAGGAGATGAGCTGGAGCGAGGCTGTGCTCCTCGGGGCCCATGTGTACTGAAACAGTCATTAGTCAAACCATCACAGGGATGGAAATTGCATACGCAAGCATCAGGTGGCCTTGAGGACAAAGCCATCTTCATCTCTCTAACGGTTCTGGCCAACCCAAATGTGCAAATGTGTACTGCAGATCTCTAACCTATCACTTCATGTGCTAATTTTAAATACCATTTCATCTTAGTCCATTTTATGTGTTTTATCATCTCACGTTTCCTGACTTGTGTGGAGAATCTCCGCGTGTGTCTTTAACATCCGTGCCTGTGAGGACTGGATCTGCTCTGTCATTGCCTGACAGCAAGCATCCTCCATCCTGCAGACTGTGATTCACCTTTGCGAACCTGCTGACGCTGCGAATGCAGATCCGGGCGCAAGTTCTCACCCTACGGTGATGCCATCCACATTTTAATTACTTACTGTTTCGCCTCTCCCAGTGCTCTTTAAAGGGCTTATGGAAAACCACTTAAATCTGTAAGTGAGCCTCTAGAATTGTGTGGTTTCCACACTTGCAATAATGAAGTCATGCCCTAAGAATAGTGATTAAATCTCCTTTATTTCTTCCCTCACCCATTTGGTCAAGGTTGGCTTCCTAGGAATGAAAACAGGAAGTGCTTGAGGCTGCTTCGGATTGGTTTCCTTAATAGTACTCTTTTTTGCTCTAAATGACGTCATTCAGACCAGGGGCTCTCATGAGAGAGAATGCAGAGGCACCAAATACAATGAATCAGTATTTTTATACAGCATGAAAAAATTCACCCTACCTCTGAATACATATTGCTTGCAGTTATATGCTGAGTTATATGTTGCACGGTTAAAGCATGTTTCTTCTAAGAGAATTTGATGGACCTTGACTTCTACTAAAGGTCAAAAGTGGCTTCTCCTGGCTCCCACCTTTCCCTCCTCCCTCATCTGAAGACTAAAGATAGAGGTTGTGTGTGGCAGGTGTGTGTGTGGTTGGGAGGAATAAGTGTGAGCAGCAAGGGTCATAGCCTGTATGACAATTTGACAAACAAGCAGTCAACCGATCTGGGAAAGAAGAGGGAAGGAGATTTGAATCTTAAATTCCCCCCACAAAGCACTTCACTGCTATATTTAGGGACTACATATGTTTGACTCAGGTTGCATGTGCATCTCAATATCTCTGTGGATTTCTGGTCAGATCCAAAGACCATGAGCCATGAGCCTCGTCTACCCCAAATGAAGAACCACATGGGTGTCTGTGGTCTGGGAAAGTCTGAGAATAGCCCTGGGGACAGGCACACCTTGATGTCAGCTAGAGGCTCAGCAGAAAACTCAAAATAGAAGAGCTTTGTTTGCTTTCTTCGGGTGATTTTAATGCCAAGCTCTAGACCGCCTCCTGGAGACTCATTAATACTTTAAAAGCCCTAAAGCACAGCGTTAACTCTGGATCAGGTAGCAGCACGCATTGGGCAGGTGAAGTATGACTAAAGGCTTTGCTCTCAGAAAGCAAAGCCTGTGACTCCCACGCAAGACCAGGAGAGCACTGTTGTTGTCTGACTGGAAAGTGCCTCTAATAGTCATTTCGTTTGCACCTTCTCAGAAAGGAAATTCTCCATAGCTGCACTAACTACTAAAAATAGTGACCTACAGGCTTCCTCTGACACAAACAACCTCAACGGAGGATACCTGGCCTTATTTGGAAGAGTGGATGTACATGTTCCAGAAGTAAAACACTAGCAAGAAGGAGAAAAGGAGAAAGCAGAGAGACTTGTCGAAGCAGGAATCTCCCTCTTTTAGGGTCTCTGGTAGGTCCTTCTCATGTCCCTTAACTTAAAACAAAGATGAACAGATCAAATGGGTGTCAGCCTTCAAGACCAGCCACTGAAGCCAGTCTCCTTGGTCAGGAAGGAAAAGGCTTAGCTGCTTGATGAGTCCAGGCACAATGATGTTAATTCAGGAAGGAGGCAAAACTACCAGCACTTAAATTTCCACATAGCATGATGTGACCAGTAGACAAGAGGAATCTCTCAGAGGTATGGGTGACTGTAGTGGCACCCTGGCTTTTAAAGTGTAGGAGAGAGAGAGGACAGTAAGATAAGGGTACTCACAGGGGACATGTGGGTTAGATTAAGCAGGTTTAAGTGGTGAGGCAGTCTAGAACTTAAGAAATTTAACTTAATTTCAATTTATATATGTTCTAAATTAATACGATGGTTTAATTAATGTTATCAAAACTATATGAACTAGAAAGAAATCAATATAAAAGTCTACCCTGCCCTATCCTTACTATAAATCTCTACAAAATGTTGCAGAAACTGAAATGGAAGCAATTGCAAACAAAAAGGGACACACAATGAATTCATTATTTAATTTGGATAAAGTGATGTTCTAGGGTGTGCCAAATTTTGAATACCTTGTCCTCTAGAAAACAGATACTTGTAGACAGAGATAAAGACCAATCAAAGGGTTTCCTTGAAAGAAATGTCCCATTTTCCTACCAAATGCAGTGAAGAAGCACTGTGTGCTGTTGGAGGCCCAGCGTCCTCTCTTTAGTCTCAATGTTCTCCTCACACTCTCACGGCCCAAAGCTAGAAATGCTCCTTCAGAGCCCAGCAGCCGTTGACACATGCACAGCCACTCCACTGTGCCTTGCAGCCTCGTGTCTCCAGGCTCCTGGACTCTATTGACAGCTGAAGAATAGGGCATTCCAGCTCTACGGCTGGCTTTTCCAAGCACGGAGCTTGAGTTGCTGCTGAGAAATCTAATTACTCCTTCCTTTCATGGTAAAATCCAATTACAACCTCTCCCATGGTGAAAGCCAATCCTTTAAACACAAAAAGGAGCCAAACAGAGGGTATGTGTGTGTTCTTCTCTATGAGGTGGCTATGCAGATAGGATGCAGGGACCTTGCTTGGGATAATCATTATAACCTATTGCTATCCATGTGCTATCCCTTTGTCCCTCAGAAAGCAAAAAATTTATATGTGATACCAGGAATTTGAGAGAATTTTCTAAAGATCTATTAGTTATGACAAAGCAAATTTTGAGCCAGCATCTAGTCCCTCCACACATATTTTTTAATTCAGAAAGATGACTTTTCAGAGCTGAAGAGATGTCAGCAGCTAAGAGCTCTTACTGCTCCTCCAGCAATCCTGGGTTCAGCTCCTAACACCCACAGCTAGTGGCTCCTAGCCAACTGTAATGCCACCTCCAGAAGATCCAACACTCTCTTCTGATCTCAGCTGGTGCTTACAGACTCACAGAAATACATGTAAATAGAAATAAATAAGTTGGACTTCTTTTTTGGTTTTTTTGAGACAGGGTTTCCCTGTCCTGGAACTAGCTCTTGTAGACCAGGCAGGCTTCGAACTCACAGGGATTCACCTGCCTCTGCCTCCCGAGTGCTGGGATTAAAGGTGTGCGCCATCACGTTGGACTATTTTGAAAAGATGGCTTTCCCTGTTGAACTTGGAATAAATCGAATAAGTTATTTAGACCAAGATCTGTTTCTGACATCCTTAATGCTGTAGCTGTAGCTCAGACTGTGAAACAGCAGCATTATCTAGAGAAGGGTCTCCAGACTTCCTAAAGGCCAGCTGAAATGAGTGGAGACAAGCTTATTTATAGGAATGTGTATTTTGTACTTGCTTTGGCAGCACATATTCTAGAAATGTGTATTTTATAAGTACTGTACATAAATATTTATAAACTAGCTAAAATAACGAAATCGTTTATTCCATTCAGATCTCTACTATTACCACCTACCTAATCGCTGGAATGGGTCTAGTATCCCTGTTTGTAACTTGCAAAGAAAAGAGGTGGCAAATGTTGGGAACAAGCCTCCAGCCCACTACTGGGTTTTAAACGAAGACAAATGGAATACAGCGTGAGAAGCGGTTACTTTTCATAATAACATAAACATTACCCTAAGTGCTGTCAGAATCTGCTCTACGTGCACACAGAGAGAGAGCGAGACAGACAGACACACACACACACACACCATAGCTCTAAAATCAAAGCCGTGTTTCTGTATTGGTTCAACGTGAGCTGCCAACCTACTGGAGTGATATGACAGAAATTCACTGAGAGGTAACCTGAGATTCAAAAGAAAAAGAAACCTAAGAATTGACTTTCTTTCCAGCAGTGGAAGCTGTGATTGGTTTCATGCCACCACGCTGGCCACATATTCAGGCTGTGCTGTCACACTGGAGCCATTTGTAATTCTGGAGCGACCGCTGGTTCAGTGCCCTCCACCAATCTTTCATTCGCCACCAAACAACTCTGAGTTAGCGCTGTCTCTGAATCAATGCAACATTCTGTCGCGTTCAGAAAGAACAAAGCCCCAAGTGTCTTCCATTTCTCCCTCCTGCCTCTAGCTCTAGCACACACAAATACACTTGAAGACCTAACTCTGGAGTCCAGCTTAATCTCTCTGTAAATCTTTCCAATCGTTTCCTAAAATGTGGAGAGAATAAAACACTATGAATTTATTTAAAGCGGAGAAAACTTTTAGTTTAGACCTCGGAGCCGCCAGGCATCCTTATTCGGTGGCTTCCTGACTGCTTGTGGCAGGGTCATCGATATCCACTGTGAGCTGAGGACATGAAGTGATCCATTTTTCTTTAAGTGTTTTGTTATCATTTGAGGCCTTTTCTGGGCAAGAATGTAAATCCATGAAATCTAGATGCCATTGTTTCTTTGTTCCCATAAGGGACAGGACACCAGCCTCTGTTTACGCCGTATTTTGGTTCTTTGTCGTGGCGTTTTTCTCAAACCCTGTGTGTTTGTAGAGTGACTGTTAAGGTCATGTTGGAGATGTCTAATTCACCCCACTGCCTCCAGCATCGTGAGAGCAAGGCTAAGGGCTCCAGAGTTCCTATGCTAGTACTTGAAGGTGGCAGGTGCATATTTTTTGTGTTATGAAGCCAGAAATAATTGTCATTTCCCCCTGGAAAAAGATTTCCATGTCCACTATTACTCATCCAAATTGCAAATTATATTTGCATTCAGCTAATTGGACCCACTGTTTATTAGATAAAATGTTATGGGTCCTAGGACAAAGCAGTGTGCAAAGGGGCTGGAGACAAGTTGAAATTGAATGAGCTAAGTAGCATTGAAGAGGCCCTTGCTATATGAGATCTGAAGATATGCAAACCCATGACTCCTGTATTTTTACTCAAAGTTGTTATCAATCCAAAACACAAAAAGGAAATGATGATTCCAGGCAACAAACTCCAATCTGAGAATTTGAGGAGAATCTCATTGGAAGTTATTTACCAAAGTGTGGGAAGTTATGGAGGAGCTACAGGGCTCTTAGGGACAGGGTGGTCAAAACTGAGATTGTAAATAAAAGGGGAAGAAAGTTCTCTGAATCCAGAGAAAGCCATTGCGAAGGGCCAGGACACTCAAGAAGGAGCACAGCCACCTGAAGGGACTGAAAACTACAGGCCCTCGCCTTCTTCACCCTTGAATCCTCCTTTCAGGGTCCCTGTTGGCTGAACCCAAAAGAAACTGGGTCAGAAAGTCTGTTGATCCATCCCTGGGAAAGAAGGGTGTGGGTGTGGAGATACAAATGGACAGAGACTGTGTCAGATGTAAGGGAGACATCCCTTCCCAGAGTGGGAGGCACACAATGAACAGCCGCGCTGTGGTGCAGTTGTGAAACAGCTGAGAAGCAGCCGTGAGCCAGCTGTGCTTTTGCCTCTCTGGGTTCTCTCAAAAGGCAAAAGTAAACCTCAGCCTCTCCCCCTTTCCCAAGAAGTTCTTCAAACTAACTCCAACCATAAAGCTCCTTAGGATTAGTTGCCTCTGCACCTGTGAGTGATGAGCTATGTTATATCACTGGGCAGACAGTCGGCATCCTCAGCAAAACTGTTGGCCATGACACGGCTACATGAGACGCTTCCACCATGTGCTAAGTCCTGGAGGGGCTCCTTGGAATGAGTGTTTTTATCCATAGCTTACACAAAAGACAAACCCTTCTCAGAGCACACCATGGTTCCCAAAGAGGCCCAGTACCATGAGAATCAGGCTACTTGGAACTGTATGTAGGTATTATTTGTTGTTTTTCTTAATCCTGAAAGAGAGCTCTCTCAGTGAATTATTCTTGGTTCATTCACACAGTTGGAAGCACTTGAAATCCCTCTTAGCTAGAACTGAACAACTGACTTATTAACGAAACGGACAATTTCCACTGAAGCCAGTGGCTTTATTTTATACTCATAGAGTTTAACTAATGAGAGAATTCAAAGAAAAGCAGTCAGATGAGAAGGCCAGAACCAGGCATCCAAGGGAGAAAGCTTGGTGGTGGTGGAAGGGGGGAACTAAAGGGAGAAAGGAGATGATAGATAGGGCATCTGACCATGGCAGGAGCCAGCCTTCAGGAGAAAGGAAATGATAGGGCATCTGACCATGGCAGGAGCCAGCCTTCAGGCAGGAACTGCCTTGCTTTTAGCAGCATGAAGCACATTGCCTGTTCTACTAAAGCCCCTATAGTATCACAAGTGTGCGGAGCTTTCAGAGGAGGCTGCTGAGAAGCACATGCGAGATCCATGAATCTGGGAGTTTGTGCAATGTATGGAGCCTTCTTTGTTAAGATAAAGGAGTCACCAACAGGTTCCGAACTTTGTGTGGCTCCTGTGCAAACGAGGGATCTGAAACTGGGGGTTCTTGGTTTTGTGATCTGTCCCTTAGGTAGCTAGCTAGATGATAGATAGATAGATAGATAGATAGATAGATAGATAGATAGATAGATAGATAGATAGATAGATAGTAGATGATACATGGATGGATGGATAGATAAATGATAAATACATAGGTGATAGATAGATAGATAGATAGATAGATAGATAGATAGATAGATAGATAGATAGATAGATAGATAGATAGATAGTAGATGATACATGGATGGATGGATAGATAAATGATAAATACATAGGTGATAGATAGATAGATAGATAGATAGATAGATAGATAGATAGATAGATAGATAGATAGATGATAGATCTCAAAAATATGCAAAAAATCTATTGAGCAGTAAATAACACAAAAATGAAGAAAGCCTGCATTCACAGAGAAAGGGGACACAGGGTGGATGCCGTAACCAGAATTGAGAAAGGTTAATATGACCAAAATTACTTCCCTAATTACACTGTGAGGCAGAGCAAGATGAAGCCATTCTAAAGGCAAATTCTTGAGGGAAAAAAACACCGAGAACTGCTTTGTGAGTCTGGGCTTGTGGAGGTGGGGATGAGACACAAGGGGATTAGTATGTGGTATCAAATGAGGGTCTCTGAGAGACGATGAAGAGATGTGCAAAGGCCTTCATTGCGGTCCTACCCTGGAAAGCCCGCTGGATCCTCTGAACATAATTAAAGTAATCCCTCAATAACAGGTCCTGGAAAGCCCGCGGGATCCTCTGAACATAATTAAAGTAATCCCTCAATAACAGGCCCCAGAAGACAGGGACTACCCTCATTTCTTCTGAGTGAGAGATGGGGGGCTTTGAGGATCTCCTTGAAAAGCACCCATTGGGATGACCAGAATGGGAACAGTGGCAAAAGTGCACATTGGCAAAGTGAGGTGCTGGGCCAGTTTTCCTTGGTGGGCAATGCTGAGGACTGGAGGGCACAGGTGGAGGTGCCTGAGTGTCACACAGGGAGGGTGCTTACCACATTACCTGGCATGAGGCGTTAGCTACTATTAACGTCGGTGAAAGGAAGGTATTTTTTTCAATAAAATTATACTTCGGGAAACACAACGAATACTAAGAGAGTCAACTTCCATTTCCGTCATCTATTACTGAATGCCAATATATTGTCCCACAACGGAAGCCCTTATATAACATGGGAAGGTTTTGTGGGTCAGCGATCTAGCCTCACCAGGAGTACTGACCTGGTGAAGGACTGCCACTCCCAGGTCAGTATGCGTTGTCAAGGACACGTGGAACACTGAAATCACGAGGACTGGTAAACAATGCTCGAAGACATAACAGCCTAGGACAAGTAGCTCAAGGCTCCTGAAACAAATGTTCTAAGAGGGAAATATTAAATTTTTGTGACCCGGACCCAGAAGTCTGGACCATCGCTTCTACCTTAAGCACTCAGTCAAACAAGTCACTGAGGACAGCCCAGATTCGAGGACAGAAACAAGACTACATTCAGGAAGAAGAGCAACAAAGACCTTAGCGCCTACACAGAGAAATGGGAGACACAGTCTCCAGAGAGCTGAGCACAATCACCTGGAGTACAGCTCCTGTCTGTGGAGCTTCGCTTCTTAGTAGGATATTTCTTTCTGCTGCCAAGTGTTTCATCTGGTGACAGTCGTGGTGACACAGACTGGCTGGCCAATAGGGGCATTCTAGACACTTGGGATTCTAAATTGCTGGTTTCCGCAGAAAGGCCTTACCTAGAGCTGGCATTGTTTAAAGTTTCAGCTGAAGTCACCCATCTGGTAAGAGCCATCCTGTTCCTAATGGAAGGAAAAGGCTTCTTCTCCGTCTTTTCCACCATCCCGCATCTTCAGCGTTGCTGGGTTTATGACAGTAAATACTGGCGAGGAGGAAGGAAAGAGCTTGAGAGCGCTAAGGGACAAAATGATTCCAAATATGAGCTGTTAACGACCAGAGTTGTTAAGTCATTTTCTGCCTTGGAGTGTTTCAAGAAATCGAAAGGGTCTCCATTGTCACAGGTGTTGGGAATCCCTGATGGCTAAATGCTCTCATTTGAGTCTCCTGGGAAAACTCCTCTATCCCTGTGTTGTAGATGAAGTAACAACTTGGCCAAGGTCTCTGGGCTGTGGGAAGACAGTTCCGGTCTGAAGCTCAGATTCTACTTCCCGGCCAACCCTTCCTCCAAACGTGCTGCATCGAGCCAGCTTGTAGATTTGGAGAAGGGCTTCCATCATCTCGTGTCAGTACACAAAGTTGAGTCACCAAGTATAATTCCACATATGCAAAACTGTGTCCCTGTCTGCATCTTTCATGTCTAGAGCCTCATCTGCTCTTTCTGAAAACAAAGTCTGCATTTGTAGAAACAGCACGCTAAATCTGACTGTCTCAAAATAAATGATTTTTTTTCATGTATCCCAGAATAAATGATACTCATCGTCCCGAGCGAGGACGTCATGGTTTTTGTTTTCAGAGTACTTTGCAAGCGTCAGCAAATCGAGCCTCCGCAGTCTGGGGTGTGGCGGTTGTTCTCAAAGAGTCTCATTTCCTACTATAGGCCTCGCTTCTCTACACAAATCTGTGCATTCAAGTGAGAGCCTACAGACCGTAAACTCATTCCCATCAATGTGCAATGCGACAAACACAGTGACCTTGGCGAGGCGGCAGGACCAGCTACTTATCCTAAGGACAAAGAACACACTAGAACTGTCTCCTGCTTTCTAATGTGGGGCAAGCAAATATTTGCCAGTGGTTCACTAGTGTGTCCTCTTGGGTCATTTTCACATCATAGTAAACATAAAATTTTGAAGTAAAGGAAAAGAAAAATGCATTTCCCAATAATTCTTGACAATTAGATTCACTGAGAAAATAAAATATTTTGGACTATCATCAATTGTAGATATATCCTATATATTCCCCCTGAAATTACTATATATTTATTTTTCTTACTTTTGCTCTTAGTTCCATACACTAAACGCTTTTTTCTTTTTAATTTTTATCCTTTGGGAATTTCACATATTTGAGAACTTTATTTACATCCTTTCTGCCCCTTCCTCTTCCTCTCCAGTTTCCCGTTCCCCTAGTAAAATACTTATTTTTGATACAATAGTCAAAATATGTTTTAGAGAAAAGAGCATCTGGGGTTGTGAAACGAATAGGGTTACCTCTGGTTCCATGATAGAACATTACAGTTGGAGCAGAGCTGGAGGTTCCCCAGCAGCTTGAGTCTTCTCTCATCGTAAGTGGAAACATATGAAGGATCAGGTTTTATAGGAACAAGACGAGGTAAGAACTAAAATAGGTTTCCATTCAGATGTGGGAGACTAGTAAAATGATAGTCACTTCTAGAGTGGACAATAGCCAGCTAGCATTTGTGAAACAATCTGGTAGTCGTCCCGAAGGAAGCCTCCACAAATCTGACGCTGTCTCCTTGATTCACAGGTCCAGACAACATGATGCCTGTGCTTTTCTTCCTGTACATCTTGGGGACTGCAGCTGCGATCCCGGTAAACGTCCTTCCCTTCTGTGTTATAGCTCTCCCTCCTGACTCTGCATTTGGATAAAACTGTTCTTGACTTGAGGTGCTGAAGCAGGAAGATCCATCTCAGGCCCCAGCTGAGCCTAAAAAGACCCAGTCCCAAGCAAAGACACCCCCACCAAAATGATCCTTCTAGGATGGCTTTGGATTCTTTGTAATTCCAATTACATTCCTTATTGTCCATGAAGTAAATTTATAAGTAAAAGAAAAAAGTCAAGATAATATTCTTTAAGAACATTTTCCCAAACAATAAGGTAAAATAACCATGCAGCCAAAAATGTCGACTATCATCTTATTAGACAGAGTGTACCCAAACAATGGTGAGGGAGAATAAATTCACTTGTAGATATGTGAAGAGACAAAGAATTTAACATGTATTGCATAGCCATTCTCCTCCATTATTTTCTTCAAAATCAAATGCATGCTGTCTGATTTCTCAGACTGAGACTCTCTCCTGATACTCTACAATAATAAAAACAGAACTCAGTGTAGCAGAATCGTATATGCTATGGTAATCAATGGCTGCTACCTCATCTCTAGGCTATCTAAGAGAGTATGCTCCAAGCAGGCATGACTAGGGCATCTCTACTTCATGGTCAGGCACATTCTCCCCAGCACCATCTACAAGTCATAAAACCATTGTCTGCAAGTCGTATTCCTGGAAGCCACCTCAGCAGTTTCGGCACTATTGTAAGCTTTCCTTTTAAAGCCTTGTGATCATTTCTGATATCATCTTTCATTAAACCACTTGCGCCATCTGTTTTTCTTCATCCAATGGAAGAACCAACCTCCTTTAGACAACATTGTGCCCTCTAATCTAGGCTAAGGTTCTATCCTTCCTTTTAGATGAATGGGAGCTGCTTCCAGACAGGAAAAACAAAGTCCATGCCTCCCTGATCAAGCAGGTCACAGAAAGAAAGAATTTATGATGAACACTAAGAACAATGCTGTAAATTAGCTCATGGGAGCGGTCCAGCTGACGTTATACACTCTACTCTGAAGTCAGAAAAGTGGGATGAAGTAGCACAGAATTCCCACAAAACCGCTGCTTTTTCCTGAAAATATGCTTTCCCTTCGGAATGGCCATGCTTTCAACTTTGTAAACAGACACTCAGAGTCTTTGAGCCAAACGTTTGAAGACACTCCCACATATAGACACAAGCCAGATGTTTCCTTTCCGGGGTGATTTATCATAAGCAGGCCCAGCCAGACGCTGAAAAGCTAACTGTCTTCTCAAAAGACTGGCCAGTGTAAAATTCTGCAGAATTTCCAACCCTGGTTGAATTCTTCAGCAGCTAATAATTTCTGTGTGGTCGAGAGAGTCCAAGCAGACTCTCAAGAGGGCAGGAGAAATAAACATAGACGTGGGCGTGATGGTGAAATAGATTTCAATTACCAGAAAGAAAATGAGCTGCCACACTGGTGTGTGCTCTGTGGAGGTAGGAGGAATAAGAAGGTACAGGAGAGAGGCACAGAAGAAGAGCAGGCATCCAGCAAGAGGCCCAGCCTCCCCTCCATTGCCTCTCCATGGCGCTCTGGGGAAGAAGAGACTTGCCAACGCAAGTTCCACTTCTCCTTCTCCTCTTTGCTTCAGCTTCTCCCAAATCATTTTCAGTGTCAGTCCTCTTAGTTGAGAAGGAGGTGAGATGCGAAATAGCAAGCAGATCGCAACAGATCCTGTAGCCACCTCTCTTTCTTTACCAACACTGTCAGCACTAACGGGCCTGCTGGCAGGTGAGAAGACACTGACCATGGAGCCTGGGCTCTATGCTTACATCCCCTGCATACCCACAGGGTCTCCATAAAGGCAAATACCTGCTTCCAACACTGACAGCTCACGTTTTTATCACGGAACATTACTGTCAGGGAGACTAGTCTTCGCATGGGAGCTCTGAAATTTACAAAATAGTTTATGTCCATCCACTCAGTCTCTGTGTTTCTGCTTGCTTTGCGAGAGAAGGTGGAAGGATAGAAGACAACAGCTTGTCAAGCCCAGTAAAGATCCAAAAGCAATCAAGGCTTGCAGGCTCCCTCCAACTCTAGTTACCCAACTTCCCTTCTGTGCAACACTGCCCAGCTCTTTGTTAATGGCGCTCATCTTGTAGGAAGCCATTGCTCTTGCTGAAGTCAGACTCCCCAGTGGCTGCTCCCTACCAGGCTCCATGCCCTGTCTCACACAATCTTTGAATTGGTTCTAAATTAAACAGCTCATTTAGTCAAAGGTGTCCTGTTGTATGTAAAAGCCAATGGGACCAAGAAAATAAGTATTTAGCAAAAATCTTATAATCTTTTCTGTTAATTTTCCATGAGAACTTAAAAGCAGCCAAGGTGCTGTTCAGTGCTATATCATGGGGTTAATTTTGTTTTTCTCCAATTTTATGTCAAATAACACTTTCCAAGATCATAAAATATGTATGTTTCTGTCAAGGTTAAAAATCCCAAGTCAAGAATAATCATTACTGAAATATCTTCTGTTTTATTTTCAGCCAGTCTTTGCATATACAGCCTTTCATAAATTTGACTATAATTCTTCAACGTAACAATAGATTGCAGGCATTTGCTGGCAACCTAGGAAATTCTAGAGACCGCCATTCATTCACATCACCAGCAAAGACTCCAGCAGCAGCGATACTGACAAAAATAACTCATGTATTTTAAGCTGGCATCTGTCTGTTAGTGGCACAAAGTCTTTGTCTTTTTCAGACAAATGCAAGGTTTCTTTCTGCTCATGCCAACCCAACTACCGCAGCATTGGTGACACCCGACGATGCCGCAGACCCCAGTGCCGGGGTTGAAGCTGCAGCAGACATAGAAAACCATGCCAACGATAAGGTAAAAGTCATCACCATATTAGTGTCATCTCCTTAGTTCTCCAGAGAATTTCATATAAAAGCATGCTTAAAGTTTAATATATTCATTTCTTAGTTTAATTTTGTAAGTACAATAATTACATGAACTATCTCTAAACACTGGAAGTTATGGGGATTAATGAGTGTACTTACTTCCTGTAGTCAAGTGCTATATAAAATATTTCATTTTACAAAATTTAAATTCAGGATAAACCTGTGCTTTAGAAGGTGAAGAACGGCAGAAATATGTTTAGATGATAATGCATGGAGAAAGAAGGAAGACTACTTAATGTTAACTTTGTAGCAGTAAATAGGAATACCATGTCGTTTGTTTCAAGAATAAACTTTTGTTCTTTTAAGGCTGAACAGCCTTCAGCACAGAAGTCAGAAGAGGAGAACCATGAACAATCAACAGAACAGGACAAAGCCTACAGCCACGAGGAGGATCTGAAGGATGAGGAGGACAGGGACGGTGATTTAAGTGTGAATTTGGAGTATGCACCGACAGAAGGAGCAATTGATGCACAAGATGGTACAAGTGAGCCTCCTCGACAGGAGAAGCTCCCAGAGAGCATCGATTTCCCTGCTGTTGCGTCTACTTCCTCTGTGGATTCCAACTGGCAGGCAAATGTCACAAAGGGGGAGGGAAGCCAAGAGCAATCTGAAGGGGACGCCAACCAGCAACTGAACAAGAACAGTCAGCATAACCAAGACTTAATGGACGAAGGAAGCCCAGAGCAAGATCCAGGTGCTCCTGATGAAGATGAGGAAGAAGAGGAGGAAGAGCCAGGAGTCTTTGGTGCTCCCAGTGATAACCAGGAAAGAGAAAAAGAACCTCCTGAGGAGCAGCCTATCAGCAAGCAGGAGGGGAACAGTGACCAATCTGATGATCCCTTAGAAGAGTCCAGTCAACCAACTCAATTAAGCAAGACAGAGAAGAATGGGTTTGAGCAAGGAAACCAAGGGCAAGAAGGTAACTCCGATGCAGAAGGGGAGGATAAGACAGCAAGCAACACGAAGCACATTCAGGATGCAGAGTGGCAGGGCCAAGAAGGAAAAGCTGTCCTCGAAGCTACTGGTAGCCAAAAGGACATGGATGAAAAGACAGTTTCCGCAGAACCTACTGACGGTGTTGCCATCCTGGCTTGGAATCACGGAGCCAGTTATGATGGCGGCAAGGATGACTCTAAGCATGGTACAAGTGATGACTATTTCATCCCAAGCCAGGAGCTCCTAGAGGCTGGGAAAACGGATCCCCTTTCCTATTACCTCAAACGTGTTGAGCAAGCAACAGATGAGAATGAGAAAGTAGATAAAAGTGAGGCTGGAAACAACCAAAGGGTGAGACTATTTACCATGATGCTTATCCAGTCAGTTAGCCAGGAAATAGCCGCCACTGCCACCGCCACCGCTCTGTACGCTCTCACACCCTGCTGTGTGTGCTTCACGCAGTACATTCCTAAGATACAGGGCAGGCTGAGCATCCCCCGTGTGAAGTGATGGACCAAAAACACTGCAATTTTGTTCAGGTCCTGCAACATGTGCATCTACACAATGAGATATCTTGAAAACAGAATCCATGTTTAAGCACAAAATTTACAAACACTCTCTATGTGTTTATAGCTTAAGCATCATGTTATACAATATTTTGGATGTCACTGTATTTTAACTGTAACCTGTCACTTGAGCCTATGTGTTAAATCTCTGCTGTTGGTGCCACGTCAGTGCTCAAACAGTAGCTGTATTTCTGAGAATTTCATAATTCAAGTGTTCAGATTATGAATGCTCACCTTGTGCAATTATGTATTGGTCTGTCTGTCCATCACCAAACTGAGCACATGCTTTGTTTGAGCTCCTTAGAAGCAGACCTTTGATTTGAGTGACAGTTATTTGAGAAGTACAAGAAACAATGAAAGAGAAATGTAAAATTATGTAGGAAAGGAAAAAAAGCTTAAAAATTAATTAAATTTGTTTAAAAAAACTCTCAAGGATTATTCCATTTGGGAGTAAGTAGCTGGGACATTTATTTTGTCTGGGATTTGCTAGATGTAATAAATCCCGAATACATCCAGTTTGCCCTTTGAATCGGCCGAGTAGTTTTCTATGGCTTAGGGGAATTCGAAATGCAGACAGACAAGTTGAAAATCCCTGCAGCTAGCTGGAAAATTCTGACAGACCTGAAGAAGGGGAGCCATAGGCAGCTGCAATTCTACTGTCTTCAAAACGGGGGTCACATTGGTCCTGCTGAACCACTGCGTCTATCAGAATGTCTCCAGCATAAGCAGAGCCAGCAACATTTGCTGAATTAACCATAAAAGTTAAAGTACTGCTTTATAAAGCAAACACATGCCCATATGAAAATATGGAAATTGCAGCACAGAGAAAAAGGGAATTCTGTTTTCATTTGGCTGTTTAATCACTTGGGGCTTACAGGCAAATTCCCAGCACACTGCCTGCCGTTCCCCACCCCCAGGAAAAATTGACCCCATCTGCCTCCCCCAGAAGGAACTGACCCCGTTTGGGGTGGCAAACAATATCAAATCCCAAGATCTTTCCTGCCATTCTAAGGTAGAAAGTTTCTTACACCTCAAACCTGCTAAGAAAGTGTTATCAGCACATCCACAGAGGTCACTGATGGACTTCCATCCTTGTGACAGAATCCCAAGACAATGTTGTGGGGACAGTGCTTTGGACCCAACTCCAAAGCGGTGATCTCTCATCACATGGAATGATTCTTGCTCTCCAAGGGTTACTGTCTCCCTCTGCAGCTGCAGGGGTTTCCCTATTGAGAGCAGAGCATGCACAGCTCAGTGACTGTATACACAGCTCAGTGACTGTATGCACAGCTCAGTGACTGTATGCACAGCTCAGTGACTGTATGCACAGCTCAGTGACTGTATGCACAGCTCAGTGACTGTATGCACAGCTCAGTGACTGTATGCACAGCTCAGTGACTGTATGCACAGCTCAGTGACGACAGTATGCACAGCTCAGTGATTGTATGCACAGCTCAATGACTGTAGGCACAGCTCAGTGACTGTATGCATAGTAAGACAGAGGCAAATCACTGATCTCTTGATCGCACTGAAATTCTGTTCTTGTTTTCAAAGGCCAAGAAAGCAGAGAGCTCACCAAATGTTGAACCTTCAGATGAAGGCAACTCGAGAGGGCACAGTGCTGGTGAGTGGATGCTTCGCAAGCTGCAACAGGTCCAGGGAGGGATGGAGTCTGTTATTTGGGTTAGCATCCTTTTCCGTTCTGATCCAGAAATCCATGTCCCCACTCTCCCCCAAGGAAATATTCTATTAAGTTTGGTATTTCTTGAATGTGTTTGATAAACTGTGGGTTAATGTGCTTGCAAACTAAAAGTTCTGTTGAGATTTTACACAAAGCTATCTTTATCCTCCCCGCAGCCCCAACATCACTTTCAGTTCTGAGAAAGACTGATTCTGTCGCTTGCTCTTAAATCCATCCTACTCCAACTGCAAACATCTTTAATTTCAACAAAGTTAAATTCTCCTGGCTTAACTTCTGACCTCTTTGCACATTGATTTATGCACTTCAGATTCTGACTGTCTTAGGCAGGGCCAAGGAGAGCCACTGTCCTCTTCCAGCTCCGATACAGCCTGGCGCAAGGAAACATCCGAAGTCCCGTGCACACGTCTGAGAGCAGAGTTCATCCACACATTAACATCGCTTCATGTGCCTTCCAGCGTCTTCCTCCCGCCTTCGCGTTTTCAGGACCTGGGTTTTCTCTCTAATGAGTGAAAGAGAAGCTGAGCCTCTGGATGACTTTGTGTTTAATATACAACTTCTGTGTGTTTACACTCCCTTTCCACTCTTTCCTGTTAGATTCCTGCATGAACTTCCAGTGTAAAAGGGGACACACTTGTGAAGCAGATCAGCAGGGGAAACCCCACTGTGTTTGCCAAGACCCAGAGACCTGTCCCCCTGCAAAAATCCTTGACCAAGTAAGTATTCTGCACAAAAGTCCTCAAGATAGAAATAGTTTGTAATTTAATCTATTTTTTAAGTGGGCGCACAGTTTACCTAATATTTGAAGTAATATTGGGTGGGAACAGATGCCAGAGAAATCAAAGTATTTTGATTATGCCATGAAAAAGATTAATAGTAGGGCTGAGGAGATAGCCCAGCAGGTAAAACCTTTTGTGCAGGCCTAAGGATGGGAGTTCAGATCCAGCACCCACATAAATGCTAGGTGGGAGTGGCAGAGTCCTTGTAACTCTGGGATTCTCAGGAGGCAGAGGTGGGGACTGCTGGAGCAAGCTGACTAGCAAGACTAGTGGTACAGATGAACTCTGGGTTCAACTGAGAAATACCACCTCAGCAATAAGATGGGGAGTGATCAGCAAAGACCCCTGACATCAGTCCAAGCCTCCCAAACACATACACCCATACATGTGTGTGCATAATGGGTACACACACAGAAACACAGACTGTAGTGTGAACACTACACCCATAGCACATAAAATATTTAAAATTTAAAAGATAGTAAGCACGCAAACTTTTAAATTCATTCTGTCCTGGGGACAGTCAGAATTACAGTCCTATAGAGATCTATCTGAAGTTAAATTACCATCATGGGTTTACCTTGGTGCCAAATCAGAAAATTGGGTTTTTGTTTTGTTTTGGGTTGGGTTGGGTTTTTTGGTTTTTCAAGACGTGGTTTCTCTGTGTAGCTTTGGTGCCTGTCCTAGAACTCGCTCTGTAGACCAGACTGGCCTCGAACTCACAGAAATCTGCCTGTCTCTGCCTCCTGAGTGCTGGGATTAAAGGCGTGCGCCACCACCACCTGGTCAAAAATTGGTATTTTAGAGACTCTGTCTGAGCACAAAATTGGCACAACACAACTACCAGAGAGACACTCTGTGAGTCCCGGGGATGTCTGCTCTATCACTTCTCCATGTTCCCTTGCCTAGGTTTGTGGCACTGACAACCAGACCTATGCCAGCTCCTGTCATCTGTTTGCCACCAAGTGCCAGCTGGAAGGGACCAAAAAGGGACACCAACTACAGCTGGACTACTTTGGAGCATGCAAATGTAAGACACTGACCACTGCTCAGAGCATCAATTCTGGGTGGGCTTGGGGTGATTTTTGTGCCTCTCTGTAGTATGAAGGCGAGCAGGCTGCATTCCCGGCACCCAGCTAGCTTAACCCCCGAAATAATTACACAGAAACTGTATTCATTTAAACACTGCCTGGCCCATTAGTTCTGGCCTCTTATTGGCTAACTCTCACATCTTGATTCAACCCATTTCTAATAATCTGTATGTCACCACAAGGTCGTGGCTTACCAGGAAGGATTCAGCATGTCTGACCTGGCAGCTTCATGGAGGCTCTCTCTCTGTCTTCTTCCCAGCATTCTGGTCTGTCTACTCTGCCTACCTGATTTCTGCCCTATCAAAAGGCCAAAGCAATTTCTTCATTCACCAATGAAAGCAACACAAATACAGAAGAACCTCCCACACCACCTCTCTGACTTTTATATATTATACAAACAAAAAAGTTTATATAGTTAAGAAGTCAGTCTGAAACTAAGCCAGCTCAGGAATTCCCAGGCCTTATTCATAGGAGACTCTGACTCCATGAGACTGTGCTGGATCCATAGCTTTGCTTTACTTTTTGTTTTTTAAGAAACCTAGACAATTACAAGTCTCCCCACTGAGTTCAGAGGCACCATTGTAATATAGACATGAAAGACTGAGGGGGGGGGGTATGAATTACTTACCTTCCTCTCAATTTCACTTAAATCTTTGACAAGAATTGTATTGCAGTAGATTCTTCCAGAAGTTGTAACGCCATCTTCCTGCCCCAGGATTTTCTCAGTTGTGTTGGGCTCCCCTTGCAGACAACTAGTTCCACACTCGTACAGACCCACCTGTGTTTCTGCTTCTCTCCCGTTTCTACACACACACACACACACACACACACACACACTCTATATATATATGTGTGTGTGTGTGTGTGTGTGTGTGTGTGTGTGTACATATATATACATGTATATATATATATTAACTACTATTGTTTGACTTGCTCTTTCCACTGATGTGGACAAAAGTCACCCATCTGGGCAGAAGCCGCTGAAGGCTGCTATGTCACTGTGTTCTCTTTGTTTGTCCCCACGCTCAGAAGCTTTTTGCTGAAGCAGTAGCCACAGTGTTGAGGCCCAGGGAGACAGTGACGAGCTGAGCCCTCTTGGCAGTCAGTGTGTGGTGTGGGGGTCTCTGAGCACAGGTTTGTGCTGTGGCTCTGCTGCTGCAGAGGGAGCTCCACTCAGCCTTTCCTCTGCAGCTGATCACTCGCCCTCCAATGCCAAATCCTGGATTTACAGCACTAGTTCCCAGCTCTTCACTGCATGTCAGAATTAGTCTGGGGTCTCTTAAGATGTCCTGACGCCCAGAACCCACCACAAGATCATCAAGACTTTCTTTCTGTAGAAATTGTCCTCTGCTAGGCGTAGTAGTGTGAGTGTATCATCTGGGCACTTGCGAGAGTGAGGCAGAAGAATCACAAAAAAAGTATCTAAGAACTTTGGCATTTGACCGGTATGTTTTGAAGACGTACTAGGAGAGTCTGCGATGCTACCGGGAGTAAAGCCCCCCATAAGGAGGAAGCAGGTGTTGAGCCTCCTATGACGAAGACTTGTCCCTTGAAGTATAGTCACATCATGTCCTTTGCTCCTCCCAGCTATTCCTGCTTGTACTGACTTTGAAGTGGCTCAGTTTCCCCTGCGGATGAGAGACTGGCTCAAAAATATCCTGATGCAGCTCTACGAACCAAATCCCAAACATGATGGTTATCTAAATGAAAAGCAGAGAAGCAAAGTAAGTTCCACGCTCTGCTAGCTGTGCGTCTGTCTGCCGGGCCCGAGACGGGAGGTGTGGTGAGATCACACTGGATTGCACAGCAGCAGAGTCTGCCAGCCCCCCTTTCTGCATCTGCTTAGCCTGCAGGCGTTAACATTCTGCAGTGGTCACCGTCCATGCCACAACTTCCGGAACAGCCACACTGCCCACCTTTTGCTCCAGGAGCAGTGGCCTGGAAAGCGCTCCTTAGGTTCCATCTACAGATGCTATGATCGAGTAAAGCTAACTAATTTGGCATTTATGTGATCAGCTTCCCATGCTTGTAACAAATACCTCAGACTACACAACTTAAAGAAGAAAGGGCTCTTGGTTCACAGTTTTAGAAGTTCTGGTCTGTGACCGATGTTGACTGTGTTGCTTTGGGCCTGTGTTGGGGTAGTAAATTGTATCAGGGACTATTCACTTCATAGTGGACCAAGGAACAAAGCAAAAAAGGAACAGGTGCTGGGCTCCCCACATTCCCTTCAAGGGCATGCTCCCATATGACCAGGAAACTTCCAACTAGGCCCTACTTCTGAATGGTTCCACCACTTCCCATGAGTGT
This sequence comes from Ondatra zibethicus, assembly GCA_004026605.1. Lineage (NCBI taxonomy): Eukaryota > Metazoa > Chordata > Mammalia > Rodentia > Cricetidae > Ondatra > Ondatra zibethicus. Next base: position 450 of record PVIU01012667.1, on the reverse strand, counting down.
CATGGGCTGGGGACCAAGCCTCTAACTCATGGGCCTTTGGGAGACATTGTGTCTGTGATAAAGCAGGCTCAACATGTTTAAATCTAATGTTTTTGTCCTCGTAGACCAGGCACAGATTCTGCTATAAGGCAAATTAATTGCTCATAATACCAGCAACACATTAAGGTTTAAAAGTGCAGAACATTGATTCCAGAAGTTTCCAGAGAAGATTCTTTCATCAGGTAGTTAGTGAATGTATCCCAGGTGCCAAAATTGACCCACATTCTAGAGATACCATGAAGGACACATAAAACTTCCACCTAAAAGTTATAGATTCAAGGCAAGGAGACAGATTACTATACAAAAGTAAGTTCATGTGTGTGAATGGTCTGGCAATAAACTGAAAGTTTATTTTACTGAGTCATTTTAAAACAAAACAGAAAGAGGAAGGACGGGAGGGAGGGAGGGATG
>PVIU01012666.1:0-59039 GCA_004026605.1 Ondatra zibethicus | reverse complement strand
TTGGTCCTCTGGGGCTTTTTGTTTATTTGTTTGTTTGTTTGTTAAATAAGAACTAAATAATCACTGACATCCTTTCTGCCTTAGCAATTCATAGCCAGCCTCATTTGTGACATTTGCCCTCCTTGATGCCCAGGAAAGAATATTTAATACCCATTCCGAACAGAGGGATGTGGAATTTGACATCCTCTAGTCACAGCAATGTCAGAGCCAGAGCACACTAGACTTGCTCCCACAGCCGAAAATCAGTACAGGACCTGTAACAAACTGGCTCAGACATCTTTCTGTGTTGAGATCTTGGCACCAGAGGCAGAGAGAGCACCAGGGAACAGCCAGGCTCTGTAAAGCATTCCCCTTCATAGCTAGAAAAGCACTGGCCAGGTACAGACACAGCCCTTCTCCCTGGGGAATTTTTAAAAGTGGATGATCAACCAAAATTGGACTGAGCTAGATCTGCTCTGGGTTTAAGACAAGATCTGGCTCTGCAGAGATCCTGCATTCAGCTGAGTCTGAACTTTTTTCTTTTTGCTCCTTGTCCCCTTGAAGTTTGTTATTGTTTTGTGTATTTCACTCATCAAAAGTATTTTCCACAGGCAAATTCAATTTCCTTACAAATGTTTCAAATGAATATAACATGGTTAGACAGATCTTTTACCTTAATGTTTCTGTTATTATGAATGAAAGCCCAGCCTTTCTCTTACAAACAAACAATTAATCATTTAGGAAAACAATTGAATCAGATCCCCATTTTTGCTGTCAAGATGCTAGGAGTTCCTCTGTCTGACGTGGGAATTGAGATGCAGGCCAGAGATGCAGGCACATGGCCTCCATTTCTTCCTATTGAGGGGTCTATAATACATTAATGAATAAATAGCTCATTACTAAGATGGGAAAATAAAGGTAGACGAGGTTTTCTAATATTTTATGCATAGAAAGGGTTTATTTTTCTCCATACATTTGAATAAAATCTGCATGTTGAAAGGGTCTTGATTCAGTGTTGGTTACTGAACTGTTAGTGAGGAATGGTTTTCTCAAGATTCTGGGGGTCATAGTGGTCAGTGTTCTAGCTAAAAATTCTCAGAAACCCTCGGAGAAGTAGTCCTCAGTCTTTCTATGCTGCAACACATCAGTAAAGTTCCTTAAGTTGTTGTGACCCCTGACCATAAAATTATTTTCATTGCTACTTCATAATTGTAATTTTGTTATGAATGGTGATGTGAATATCTGCATTTTCCAATGCTTGTTGACCCCTGTAAAAATGTCATTCAATACCCCCCAAAGAGGTCATGACCTACATATTGAGAACTACTGCTTCAGGATATTAATACCCCCAAAGATGATAGTGTTCAGACCATACTGAACTTGCTTCAGATTATGACCATAAAGACCATGGTTGGTTTGATGTAATTTGGGTAAAAAAAAATGTCTTTTAAATGTGACTGGATATGAAACTAAGAAGAAACAGAGGAAGTACACAAAACCTCAGGTAGGGGCCGGGGAAGGAATGCAATTGACCAAAACCTGGGACGTGGGAAAAGAAGCATAAACTGCCTGCCAGAGAGTATCTGGGACAAGGTAAGCAGAGCCTGGGCGTAGAAAGGAGTAGTATGGATGCATGGAGATCAAACCAAGCAGTAGGGCTGACCTGAGACTGGGAGCTAGGTCTGTCTTCCTTCCCACAGGCTTGTCCCTCTGGTCTCTCAGCATCCATTTAAAGGGCCAGGGCAGGTGTTTGCAGAGCAGTGTTGCTAGGTACTGTTGGGGGATGCCTGGACACTAGGTAGGGCGTGTCCATCAGTAGAAATGCAGGTGAAGTCTGAGTGACAGAAAGGTCTGATCAGGAACATGGTTTTATGAAGCACAGTGTGAGTCCCTGCCCCCCCAAAGAACAGAGTGACTGTAAAGATAAAATACAATACATTTGTAGAGCAATATCTATAAAAAGCAGAACATAGAAGCTGCTAAAGCAAACAATAAAAATAAAAATAATGGTAATGATCAACTCAAAGTCCAGGGAATGAGTGAAGCAATACATGCTGTTTTACCAACAGTGAAATTTTCATCTTCCTACTTTAAACAATGTGTGAAGTAATGAGCTCACATATGGAGCTAAAAAATCTAACAAGAAGTTGGAAGTGGTGTCACAAACCTATCACCCTACATTCTGAGAGGCTGAGAGGCACTGGACTTCAAGTTCCAGGCTGGTTTATGCATCATGCAACTATTGTACTACTGATTGAATGTAGTCCTACACTTCTCAGACTATGACAGGGATGCTTCTGTACTCACACACCTTGAACCCCGAGGGGAAAGATGATATTTAATATGGCGTAGCAGTCACGTAAATTTAATAATGTGAATGAATATATTTTCAGTTGAGTAGATGAGGGTAGGAAGTGGAATTTATAAACCAGTGTCTGAATAGGACTGCAAAGGAGTAAGAAGATTTGGATCAGCAAGGAAGACATAGAAGAACAGGAATGAAGATGGAGAGGGGAAGAAGAGGAAGGAGATGAGAAAGACACACACACTATTGCCCACGCTACTTCTTGTGCAAGGAGATTTTAAGAACAAGGCAACCAAATTTACAAAGACTCTGACTAGCATAGAGCCTCGGGTGAGCCCCCTAGATTCTCAGGGACTTCGGGCAGGAGCAAGAATCACAACTGAAGGAGAATGATATAAACAATGAGGGCCAAAGCGTGTCCTCCACTCTACCCTAACAGCTGATGAAGGCAGGGGTAGTCATTCGAGCTGGGAAAATTTCATTTCACCTTGAATTTTAAAATTAGAGAATTAAGATTGTAGGCAAACTGAAAGAAGCACAGTGTAAACGATGCCAAAGCCGAACACAGAAACCATGAAGTAGGGCCACAAATGACAGAAGCAAAGGGACTGTGAACATGGCACCGGGAGACTCGATTCACTCTGGAAAGGAGCACGGAGTGATGGGGCAATGGAAGGTAGGAGAAGTTCACTGTGCCAGAAGAAACACTTGGGTGCACTGCGTCACAGAAGAAATTTTACAGTCAGTGGTATTAGAGAGTCATGAAGGTCACTCTCCCATGTGTGTTGGTGAGACACCAGTTAGGGGTGAGCGGAGAGCCTTCCAGTGATGTAGCAGGGTTAATAGTACATATCCCCATGGCATTTAAAAAAATCTTTTCAGACACTCAGAGAGCCCCTTTTGGGTTTTTGATTATCTTCACGTTTTAATATTATAATTACCATGTGTTGATGCTCTATTTAAAATGTTAATTATTGAAGCTCAGAGGAAACTGATTCCTATGCATCCGTACTTTCCTACAATATAATTTTAGAACTTGAACTATTTTTATATTATCTCGTTAGTCATGGAAACACAGCTGAGAGTCTATGGACTTGTAGTTTTCATTTGTTCAATAGGCTTTTAGAGATAATCTTCATTTTTAAAGCAGTCTTGCCACTGAATATGCATTTATCTGAAATAAATCAAATTGCTTCTGGTGGAGTGAGGCGGCTCAGACAGTTCTCATAGGCATATTTTAACAGCTAAAGCGTGTCCTGCAAAGTAAAGGTTTTTAGCAAGTTCCTTCATGAAGGTCATTCCCCAGCACTGTAAGAGTTAGAACAGTTTAAGTCTTGGAGGTCCTTTTTGATTTCCCTTGATCTACTTCAATGCTAACCCACAGGCCCGACCAGTCACCCCAGATAAAATTGCCTCACCACAAAGTAGATGCCTTGGCTAGTTATGCCTTGACCTGGTTTACCAAGTATCCCCACTGACCAGATGAAGTTCCATCAGGAGAACAGACAGCTATTCTTGAAATATATGGCACATACTTGAATTAGTAGGTATCTTGGTAGATTTGTGGAAGAATTTAATATCTTTCAAAGTTACCAAGTATTTTATAAATCATTTGGAAAAGGAAGGCATTCAGTGAAGAGTGCAGTCTATTTTCTGTGTGTGTATGTGTATACATGCATGTGTGTGTTCACATGTGCCAAGGCCAGAGAAGGGTGTCAGGTGTCCTGCCATATCACTGTATGTCTTATTCCCTTGAGACAGGGTCTCTTACTGAACCTGAAGCTGGACTGTCAGTTAGTAAATCCCAGCTATCCTCCTGTCTCTACCACTCCCCAGCCCCACCATGGTTATAGGTATCCCAGGCCTTATGTGGGTATTTTGTTTGTTTGTTTGTTTTTCATGACTGCTGGGGACACAGGCTCTTAAACTTGTACAAGAAGTGATCTTACTTGCTGAGCCATCTCTCCAGCCCCTACTTTATTTTATTGAGACAAGACTCTGAATATATCCCAGGGTTGTCTTTCTATACAATTTTTTTATTGAATTTTTTAAATGTGTGGGGAGGGGAGTTCTCATGGCTTGAGTGTGCAGGTCAGAAATGGTTTGAACAACTTGGGCAATTGCAACACAGTGGAGATTAGATCCTAGCTTAAGTCATATCCGAACCTCTGTTCCAATAAAAAGAACAGCTATGGGCCACAGGCATTGGACAGGGTCTAAACAAGACCATGGACTGATCTCTCTCTCTCCAGCTTGCTAATGAGGACAATGATTGTGACTCAGGCGTCATGGGCTCTCTGTGTTTCTGTTTGGGTTTAGATGTAGTTGATGATTTCAAAGGAGACGGTTGCTGCATTCTGTATATGAAAGGCCGTTACATAAATTCTACGAAGACCCCCAAGGCTTGAACACTGAGAAGGACAGAGGTGGGCTGTTTTAGGAAACCCTGACAAAGAGGATGGAGAGTCGTGGATAAGAGACATCCTTGGGGGCCAATGCTCAGAGGATGTTTTATTTGCTGAATGTTAGTGAATGTAATTCTCTTGTCTACCTCCTCTGCTGCTTATTTAAGATAGAGCAGGAAATAACTTCCCTAATTAATTTTCAAGGCTTTCAGAGGAGAAGGGATGCATATATGAGCTGCCCCTCCTTCTCGGAAGCTTGCCCAAGTGATGCCTCATTTATTTCGCTTGTTACTAACTAATCAGGACAAAAGCAAAGAAGGATTGTGAGCATGTAGTCAAGGGAAGGAGAGATGCCAGGCCATTCTAGGACACCATACTTTTTCTTAATAATAAGCATTGTTATGGATGGTTTACAGTCATGGCATTACAAACATAAAAGAAGGACTTCAGAACGACCGGACTTTGTCAACCAGAGTTCTGCATTCAATGTACAGTTAACACATAAAACATGCACAGCTTCCTTCCTTGAATGACAGCAGCATTTTCTTCGGTTCAGAAAAATAAGGTAAAGCCATGTATTGTTCTATTCTGCCAATGTGATGTTTTATTTAACCATGCCCCACCCCTGCTCATTAGTGCTTGAGTGTATTAGATTGTTTATTGACCAGAAATTCTGGCAGTCAAAAAAAGGGATTCCCGCCAAGCTACCTCAAACATTACAGTTTATAGCCTGGGTATGCTAGATGCTATGTCTGATGGCCTGCCTCTGTGAGGCCAGTTCTTCTGTTTTATTTATACACTTGTGCATGGTGATTCTTTATTTGCATGATAATTTCTTGTAAAGAAACTGGTTTAAAGATATGTTAATCAGTTCTCAAACAGCATGTAACAGTTCACAGACATTTTAAAATGTAAATAGATCTTTGAACCCACAGAGCTCTTGATGTGTCCGAGAACAAATATAAAGGAGCATGTATTGTATCTGCCATTTCCATCTACACACACACACACACACACACACACACCCTTTCAGCTGCCACCCAGAGAAGGATCTAGAAGTCTCAGATATTGGAACCAACATACTGAGTCCTCTTGAGTGTCTGTCCACTGTGTGTTACTGTCAGCATTTGGGGTTATATTACCTACATTTCTGTGCACTGAAGTCTCTAAACGCAAGGCAGTGGCCTCAGATAGACTCTGCCTTTTTCCCTTTCTGTTGCTCCTCTGCATCCGTGAAGGATTATTACAGTTCACTGGGGAATGCCGGCCACAAGGGTGAAGGCGTCTGGTCAGTGTTTCCTCCTCGTGCCTCACAGACGAACGTCTGCCTGGCAGCTCACTATGGTTGTGTGCTTCACCAGCCGCCTGTGGCGGCGGTACCAAGTGAGCGTGTGCTGGAGGGTGTGTCAGGAAGAGATCATGAGACATTTGGAAACCTAATAATAAAACTGAAAGCAAAGAAACTTTGAAGAGAGTAACAAATAAAACGTGGGGATTATTTTTGGGAAATTTCTTTAAATCTCAGTATTTTATCTTGGGGAAGCTAGATTTTATGTTAAGAAAATCTGTGTACGTTTCTCAACTTTGTAAGAGGTTTGATGTTAGCCCACAAAAATTATCGTCCATACAAGGGCCTTTCTTTAATCATAACTTTAAATAAAATATGCAGGCTTTGCCCTTTCGTCTGTCTAGGTTCAGTGTTACTTTATAACTCATGTTAGTTTCTATTCACAGGGCTTCTGAGTCAAGCTTTGTGTCCTGAATTTCTTTCAATATTTATTAAAATGAAATGAAGTGTTTATGCCAAAGTCATGCTGGATGTTTTCTTAATCACATTTCTATGCATGACTTAAAGACAAAAAGCTCACATAACATCCACCATATATCCTGGTGGGGAACAAGTAAACAGCTTCTATGGTAAACGGGAGATAGAGAGGGCTCATAGAAGAAGCCCGCTTGGTTGTCAGATGTCTTAGTTAGGGTTTCTATTGCTGTGAAGAGACACCTTCACCATGGCAACTCTAATAAAGGAAAAATATTTAGTTGATGTGGCTTACATTTTCAGAGGTATAGTCCATTATCATCATGGTGCAATATGGTGGCATGCAGGCAGACAAGGTATTGGAGAAGTAAGGAGAGTACTACATCTCTCAGGCAACAGGAAGTGATCTGAGATACTTGGCGTGTTTTGAGCATATATGAGACCTCAAAACCCACCTCCACAGTGACACACTTCCTCTTAATAGCTCCGCTCCTTTTGGGGGCCATTTTCTCTCAAACCACCATATCAGGGAACATCACATGTCATTGTTTTTATTCAAACACAAAGTCAATGATAAGATACAATATCAATAAGTTGGAATCCATGCGGAGTGTTATCCTGTCTTTCACAAGCCTCAACCGGATATGAAACACAGGATCTCAAAAGGATAGAGGCAGATGACACTGGAAAGCCAAGGAGAGCAAGTGTTAGAAATTCAAATAAGTATAATGAGAAATATCTTAAAAGCAAGAAGCATATTTTCTAATTTATATTTTTAAAGTATCATTCTTATCAAACTCAAGAATAGACACTAAAGGACCAGGGTGGGAGCGAAGGGGATACTGGAAGGTTCTACGGTTTGACCATTGATTCTGGGATTCTAAGATGTCAGCAAAGAGTTGTTATATTCGAAATGCATCTTAAGACAAATCTGGAAGCTGGGTGTGCAGCTTCCAGGCAGCACAAGGCTCAAAGGGAAATCCACAGCATCAGCGCATACTGGACTGTTCTACCCGAGCATGTTAAGGGAAAAAACACTCATGCACTCTCTTGAGGTTTCCTTCAAACCTTTAATTTATTCTTCTTTTGCAATCTCTATTCCTACTCTCATTCTTGATGTTTCCTTTCTAACTCTATCTTTACTCTTGATGTTTCTCTTCTAACTCTCTAAAACTCTTGATGTTTTCTTCCTAACTCTCATTTTTAATGATTTCTTTCTAACCCTCTCATTCTTGCTGTTTTCCTTCTTACCCGTTTCAACTCTACCTAACTCTTTCCTTTCCCTTGGAACTTATATACCCCAGGAAAATCTTTCAGGCAATATAAAAATGACAATGTGGTTACATTCTGTTTTTCAAGTGAATGATTACGATGAATATAAAACAATGAAAAGCAGCATGTTTTCTATATCCTTTACATGACTAAGCATTTTATGTATTATAGATTAAAAAAAAACACATTATCCCAAGAACCCATGTATATTAATACCCAAGCAATTTGCTATAGATTTGCCATGTGGGCAAGCAAGGTGTTCTTGTCAGGTCTTTTACTGGCAGGCTGCATTTTGCAGTTACAAAGAAAGGGACAATAAATTTATGATTTATCTTTAATGGCAATCTTTAGGGTACATACCCTCTCATCAATAGTTTTTATATCGGGAGACTGAGGGCAGAAATGGGTACAAGGAATTAATCATCACCTTTGATCATCAACCAACCCCAGCAAGGAAAGTTCATCAGCTAGTAATAGTTGGACTGCTTTGTATTTTGGACCTCAGCTACGTGTCCTTGTGAACTTTAGATTGTTCTCTAAGGTTTTTCTTCTCAAAGCTATTATCAAAACATCTGATCCAACCTGAAATTATGTTAGAGCTTTGTTTCAGCTAGGGATGCACACCAAATACTGTGACTGTGTAGCATTTCCTTGTATTGATTTTAGTCATCAAATCTCTGTATAAACTAGCATTATTATTATCCATTAGACGGTAGAGCTTAGCAAGGAATCTGGTAGAGCGGGATGTTTCCATGAGATAAACACACTACACTACAGGCAGTGGGGGATCTCCCTACTTTCATTCATACCATGCCAGAGACCAGAGAAAGACCGCAGCAGCAAACATGTAAAGGCACAGAACAGAAGACATCCTGATGCCAACCTCAGCTGTACGAAATCTTGCCACAAAATAAGACAAAACAAAACCAGGGAATGAGGAGATGGCTCTGTGGGTAAAGTGCTTGCTGTGCAATCGTGAGGACCTGACCTGACTTCATTTTTTCTAGCATCATGTAAAAGCTGGGTAAGATGACATGGGCCTGGATTCCTAGTACTGGAGAGGCAGTGGCAGGCTGATCGTGGAGTTCACTGTCTAGCTAGCCATGATAGGCAAGTAAGCTTCAGGCTCAGGGAGAGACTTAGAAGGGCTGAAAGGAGGGGGAGAATAATATAGTTATATTTTAATTAAAACATATAAAAAATAAAGCATCCTTGTCTCAAAAATAGGGTGGAGATCACTGAAAAAAAACTAGACACTGACTCCTGAAACAGGCGCTTTCACACTCATGTGCTCATGCACATGTACATACACATATGAACATACACACATACAAACACACATGCATACACATACACATGTACATACATACACATACATACACACACACATACACATATACTTTAAAATGAGCATAGATATAGATGTCATTCTATCTTGCTTCACCCATATCTTGTGCTAGATTTGGGTACAATTAAGTAAAATTCGACAATAGCGCAAACATCCTATGCTCCATTTACAACATTCTTTCTCTGCCCTCTGCCCTGTAGTTTCTGGAGGCCCCGGGAGAGTTCTGCATAGACTCACAAAGAAAAAAGTTCCCAGCAGGTGTTCTCATTGCTCTTAGCTTCCCTCTCCCCTTCCTTCTTTTTTTTTTGCTGCATTAGTAGTAAGGGTTTTCACTCACCCAGATCCTGAATACCAAACCCCATCTCAGAGTCAGCTTTAATAACCCTATTTTACAGGCAGTTAAGAGCTGGATATCATGCTAGTGAGCTGTGAGTAGTGACAACCTCTCAGAAAGCAGCATGGACGGCGGGGATGGCCCAGTATCCCTGGTTCACCCCATATGTCTTCTCAAACTGCTCTCCCACAGTTTTTCTGTTATTACATCTTTTCATTATTCGAACAAACACAAGCTAACAAATCAAAAAAAAATACAAAGACACAGATTAAAATAATTAAAAGAAAACTGTCCTTGCTCTTCCCAGCATGTCTTTTTCAATGCAGCTATTAAAAATAATAATAAGGTGCTGTTTGAGAACAAATGTTTTAGGTCTAAGTTTTCCCTAACAGGGTGCCTCACTTTGCCTTTGTTACTTATCCCCTTGTGTATGTGATATTCTGTTTCACTTTACTTGGTTATTGTATTAGAACTGTCCCTAAGTGCAGCTGACATCCCAGCAGGGTCTCTGCCTCCTGCCCAGGTCTCTGCTAGAAAGCACAGGCAGGATCCTTGCCTGGCCTTGTCACAGTGCCACACACAGAGAGTTTCAACTGTCACTTTAGGTTCTTAATGGACCCAGAATCGGCTCCTGTACAGTCTTTTTTTCCCTTCTCAGATGTGGGGCAGCTCTTCAGCAGAGTCTCGCTTCTTCCCTCACATCTCAAAGTGCCTCCACACTGCAGATACTCATACCCTTGGCTGCTGTGTCCCACAGCATCTTCATATACGAGCAATCACTATTGGTCTGGACCTTGTGCTCTAGTTAAAAGATTAAACAAGGAATTGAGAGGTTACCAACATTTCATTTAGAATGAAGGTGGGAGAAGAGTTTAAAAATGCATTTCTCTTTTATCTAGATAGAATCTTCATTCTTTCTTTGTTTTCCAAGTGGGGTTCTTGAAGATTATGCTTAGAAGGTGTTCTTCCCTCTCGGGTCTGCTAGTACATGCTGGTTTTTAAAGTCATGCTACCTTATGGCATTCCGGAGAACAGACCTATCAGTCAATCAGTAAGACAACTAGTCAACCAAATGCACACAAGCTAACAGTCCCCGGAGTTTCTAATTAGGGCTACAGTCTCCCTTGTGAAGCTTTAGTGCCTGGATCCTATCTGTTGCACCCATGTGAAGCTGGGCTTGGCAGCAGGCACCTAATCCCAGTGCTGGTGAGGAGGCAGGTGACACTGGGGGCTCAGTGGCCAAGCCACTAGAGCCAAAAAAGAAAGTTCTGGGTTTAGTGTGATAATGTGTTCACAGAATAAAGTGGAGAACAATTGAAGAAAACACCCAACATCAACCTTTCTCCTCTACACATGCACACATAGGGCAACATGCATATACAAAACAAAACACACACAGGGGAACATACATATACACAATACACACACATATACAACACATACAGACATGCCCACATACAGTACCATGCATGTACACACATACACACACATGTGCCCAGATAGGAGTACATGCACACAGACAACACACACACTAACATACATGCTCTCATAGGGGAACATGCACACACAACGCATATATACACATATCCACATGGGGGAAAATGCACACACACACATATGCCCACATAGGGGAACATGCATACACACAACACATATACAACACACACATGTCCACATAGGGAAACATGCACACATACAACATATACACGACACATATACACACACATGCATACCTGCATGCCCACATAGGGGAACATGCACACACATGACACACACACATACACTTCACCTCAAAGTCCATATTCTAGAACTCCTCAAAGACTCAGAATGAATTCCAAACTCAGAACAATCCAAATGTAAAAGTTTCTGGAAAGTATAATATTTTAATACCTAACACCTGAAAAGACATTTAGATTAAAAGATCTCCACTATTTTAAAGACTTGGAGAAATTACTATGATAAATGAAAAGCTATTTTCCTGTATTTAAATCCCCAAATAAGGTATTTATAAAAGTCTTCACCCAGCGGCACTCGGCATCCATGTGCCTGTTCGCGGTCGTCGCAGCCCAGCTGAAGCGTACGGATCTCAATCTGATTGTGACTTAGACAGTTCTGACTTTGGGATCTACAACATAAACCAGGTGGATTTTCAGATTTTGCTCTTTCCTTCCAGTCCATTTCAATTCTCTCCTGACTGTTCCTGTTGAGGGGAGGGCATCGTCAGACTTCCTTCATGACGCACACAGGGAAGCGGAAGCTCCCGCCTGACATGCCCAAAGTCACCCATTATATTAATGGCAAGTACCCTCCATCATTCAGAAACAAATCCAGAGCTTTCAGCTTCTGTTCAGCTTGTGGGTTCCTTTAAGATGGTCTCATATCATGTGTCTCTTTCCGTTGACTTTAATTAACAGAACCGAATTGAAGTGTTTAAGTATTCAGCGTGTCGGGGAAAACCATGATAGTGAGGTCACATTCAGAGGGAAAGAGTGGGTTTGCTGACATTAGGATGTCAGTCTCTACACATTTAAGAGGGAAACTATTCCATGAGCTTCTCAGGGTGACTTAGCTGAGAACAAAAGGAAGCCCAATAAAGAAAAAAGATTGGACAGACCAGAGGCCCAGAATTGAAAATGCAAAGCCCTTTATGCAGTAGCTTATCTTTAATTTTATTCTTTCTCTGAGAGCTTATAGCCCTTTCCTAATGCAAAATAGCTCATTCTGCCTTAGGCCCTTGAATGCAATGAGTGTTAACTTAGTAACTGATAATTACAGCTATTTGGCCTTACTTGTATTTTAACTAAATCATTGCTACTTTTACTCTGTTTTATACATTGTAAAATTTCTACTAAAAATTATTTTCTTTTTAATAAAAGGTGATATTGGCCCCACATGGCTCCGAAGGGCTTGTCAACCTTGAGACCTTCTGTCTATTCCTCTGCTCTATCAACCTGTAAAAGCTAAAAGCATGTGTAAGATCAAATAGGGTGGGTGAGCTTCCTTCATACCAAAGTGAAAATAGCTCCGCTTTCACTGTCTCTCACCAGATGTTGGCCATGGTGTCAACTACATTACTTCCCAGTGTCATAAATATTAATTTTCTTGTAGTAGCCTATATCAGACAGGATTATCTAGAAATATATATATGTGTGTGTATGTATGTATGTATATATATGTGTGTATGTATGTATATATGTATATATACACATATATATTCTATTAGTTCTATTTATATAGACATATCATATAAAAAAGTTAATACATATTATATGTAATAATACATAATATGTATGTGTAATAATATCTAATAGTATATACTATATGATATGTTATATATTATTATACATACATATATATTATAGAAGGGGAGTTCTTGGGTTGACTTACAGGAGAGAGTTGCACAATCCAGTAATGGCTACCTGCTACCTGGAGAAGCAGAGAACCAACTCAGTACACAATGAAGAAAACAGCTCAACTGTCCCAGGACAGTGTTAAAAGCTAAAGTCAGGGGCACTGATCTTTATGGACAGGCTGAAGAAGCTGAAATCTCACATCAGTGGGATAGACTTGCTCAGAAAGGAGGGCTTCCCCCAACCTCCCCCAACCTCCCCCAACTTTCTCCAACCTCCCCCAACTTTCCCCAACCTCCCCCAACGTTCCCCAACTTCTTCCAACTTCCCATTTTTTCTGGGGTCCCAGCCTGCTGGGAGACAGCACCATATTCAGAGCAGGCATCCCTTACCATTGCTGTTCCATGGATTGCAATTCCCTGTGAAAGTGCTAGCCCCTCCTGTACATCTCTTAGTTACATCAGGTTGATGGCCAAAACTAGCCATCATTCCCATTTTAAAGGTATGGTAACTGAGACCACCATGGCTAAATAATCCGTTGTTTTTCTCTCCATTTTAGTTTTCAGCTGTTTTAGAATTTCCTACACTGTGTTTTGATCAGACTCACCTTCAACTCCTCTCCCTTAACTACTTCCGGATCAGTCCCACCTCCCTATCCCCCAACTTTATGCCCTCTTTAAAAAAAAAAATGAATAGTACATCAACTTCAATTTGTGCCATTCATATACTGCTGGATGTAGGATCATCCACTGGATCATAGCTGCGCTAACAGTGACCACATCCTTAAAGAAAACTGAATCTCCTTCCCTCAGAAGCCAGCGACTTCCAAACGTTTCTAAGTGGGATGTAGGAGCCCATGAATCCCTTCTTGCTTTGTGCTAGAGTGTTGACTGGCTTGATCTTGTTCAGGTCTTGCCTAGGCGACCGCAGATGCTGGGAGTTCAAGGGTGAGGCAGTTCTAGCATGTCCAGAGCAGCAATTCATTCTCATTATAATCATCCATGCTTATGAATGATGCAGTCAGATTCTTAGCATAGTGTATCTAGCCCTAAAGCAATGGTGCCATATCACATAGCCTTGAGTGGGCATGCAACATAGCCACACAACTTCCTGACATCATTGTCTAGAGAATCACTGGACTGTAAATTGTTGTAACTCAACCACGTACAAAGCATAGTTTCATGTCCCTATTTACTGTTATCTTCTGATCTAATTGTTGGTTCATCCTTTCTGTTCTCAAGCCTCATCATTATTTTGCTGGACTAGCCCCTTGTGTTCTTTCAGAATACAGTTACAGTCTGTATTACAGGACATACCCATTCTTCATCCAGGTTGGTGCTCATGACTTTATCTGAGATCCTATGCCCGTGGACTCTGCAGAAGCCAGGATTCGAAAGCATAGTCTGTTAAGAGATGGGTGGATGCTCTGTGAGCATAGAGATTGCAAACTAGCAGCACGTGGAATGCATTCTTGGTACAGTGAAGACCTCATTTACTAGAGGAAAGAATACTGAAGCAGGGTGACATATTCATTAGGATATATGTCATAATACCCTCTGGGGTTCTCTTCGGATGACATTTGCATTCTTCTCACCTAGTACCTACCATGTCTCTCCTACACAGAGTCCCTATCAAGGAGAATCCAGTCAGTCTATGTGAAGCATTATCCTCAGCAGGGAATCATGTCACCCGTCACGAAGTGTTTTCAGTGGGAAGACCTGTCAGGGAAAAGAAGTAAACACTAAGCCATTATTGAGAATTGCTCTGCAAATAGACCGCAGAGCAAAGGCACCGAACTATTAAAATGCTCAGGAGATATTATTGCAGCTGAGAACACAGGTTTCATATTGACTTGGGTAAGTACCAACCTCTGTAATTCTGTTTCTTTACCTAAAAAAAAGGATTGTAGCTATATCAATCTCACGAATACGCTGCGAAGCTTAAAAGTGTTCATTATAAAGAGCCTCCACTATGGCATTTGGCACACAGCAAATACTCAACGAACAGCACTCATCACTGTAGAGCACAGTAATCAGAACCTAAGAGAAACATATGGCCTGTCTTCCCACCTACACAACATAGCGATTGCACATTGTGAGCACGTGATGGTGGAGGATTTAAGCCACAGTAAACATTTCAGCTGGACGTTCGACCTGCGTTCATAATGCGTAGGATTCAACTCTGTTCTGCTGTTTCCTGAGCCAAAGGCAGATCCAGATAAACAGGAAGGCAAGTGCCGTTGTTACTCCCTCAGCACAGACCTTCCTCCAGCCTGTCCACTAGGAACACATGTTTATCTGTTTGAACGCCTTTGGTCATTGATTCTTTAGGGACAATTCTCTTTTGCTCACTGTCATCAATCTATTTTTCTTCTCAGTCTGGGTTTTATTTTGCTGCTTTCTTGAAAAGCTATTCGTTGAAGCCAGAGAGATGGCTCAATTGTTAAGAGTACTTACTGCTCTCACAGAGAACCCCAGTTTAGTTCCCAGCACAGGATGGCTCACAATCACCAGTAGCCCCAGTTTCAGGCAACCTGTTTTCTGACTTCTGAAGACACCAGGCATGCACATGGTGTACATACGTATAGACACTCATACATACACATAAAACAAAAGTTTTTGTAAAAGAACAATATTTGTTTCTGATTTAATGCCAGATCCTGAGCTTTTCCCCTAATATTCCTGCTTGTATTTGAATCCCTGTATTCCTGTACTTTGTGGAGGGCATGTGTAAGCTACTTAGAAACAAGCATGTTCATTGCTATTCGGGCTTTTGGTCATTTTGGAGGGTGGGTGGGTGGAGATTTGACATTTAGTCAATGGTTAACAATTTCCCAGTATCAAGCAAGCCTCTCCAGTGCATGATGGTCACTTCATCCCCATTCCTGTGAGTACATTGTCCATTGATTTTCTCGCTAGAGTTGGGTAATTTTCTGACAACAGCCTCATATATATGCTGATAGTTATATATGTATAACTTATATACATACATCAGAAGATAGATATATCTTCTGAGTGCTGAAATACTTGAGGGGGGCTTGCATGGGTGGCTGGGATTGTCTTCATGTCCAACTCTCTCTTTTTTTCCTGGTCATTCATCATGCAAACACAACTTTGTCCTCCCAGGAGCCTCTGTTTGCTCCTCCTATTTGGGAGCCTACTGAAGTTGTCTTCAGGGCTTCCTTTCTGTGTTGCTTCTGTGCTCTGTGCTGGAATTTGCTTCCAGATGGTGAGCTCATCCATCAAAGCCTTTCTTTAGGCATTTCTCTTCTGTCACATGTCACAAGTCGTCTTCACCTGCGTTCAGGGTCTCAGGGCCATTATTTCGTCAATGTATGTTTTTCCAGCAGGAGAGCAAGCCTTCCTCCCTACTCTACCTTTAAGGCAAACCCTAGGTTTTCTCTAAGTGATTGTCATTCTGTGTCTTTTGGTCCCTGGCTTTTTGATGCTTTGGTCCAGTTATTTTGAAGAGTCTGTGTGGTGTTTCCTTGGGGGAGATTACTGTGGCCCCCCTGGATCTCAGGTACCTGGGAGAATGGCTTTTTCTCTTATTCCATGATCACTTTGAGCAGGTGGTAAAAGGACACCTGACGGGCTTCTTGACAGTAAAGAGTCTAGATTTTCTCCTTGGAATGAAGGGAGATTTTGTAGAAATAGCATCTGAGATAATAGCATGTCTCAGTTTCACTAGACGTTCATTGACTGTTACCATTTACTCATTATTGCCTCAATCAATGATGCCAAGAGTGCCTTCTAACATTAGTGTTTCTTCTGCATTTCTTGGTTGACAAGTGAGTCTGACTTCATTCATTACTTCACTCATTAATTTATTCATTCATTCTGGTACTGGGGATAAAGCACACATCCTTGTGTATGTTAGGTAAGTTATCTATCAGTGAGTTACTGCCACAGTCTGTGGTGTATTTACTCATGAATGAAGTTACTGCTTCATGTCTAAATGTGTTTGTCTGGAAGATTCTTTACAAGTTGTTATAATCTGTTGTTATGATTCTAGTTATGATGAACATATCATTCCATATTTGATAGGAGTACCTTGCAGCTTGCCCGCCACCATTAATTTTCCTCCTCCTCAACACGTTAAATCACTTACTTGTGTTTCTATCCAGCAAGAATTTCAGGTTTATCTTAAATTTATTTTCCTGTCCCCAATGCTGGAATAAATATTTTCCCTGAGGAAGCCTTGTTCCACTTAGTGATGTGCAGTGCCTATAAAAATTACCTGTGCCCTGGCTCTTTCCGGTGCCAGCTCCTCTCAGTGCATACCGTTAGAAATGATGGATGAGTATGTGCAGATATAAATGTGCAAACCCATCGTCTTGCATCTATTCAATTGTTTGCCCCATTTGTTTGCTGTGGACTCTCTTCGTTGGAAGGATTTTTAAAGATTTAATGGAGTCTGCATTTCTTCTGAAAATAATTATTTGTTGTCCTGGGTTTCTTTGCTCCAAAACAATTCCGTCTAAACTGAAGCTGACTAAGGTGTCTCATGATTTTCTTATATAGTCTTTATTATTTTCTTTCTGTTTTAATTTGCTGCACAATGCATCTGGAAACTCAGCCTTCCTGTCTATCTAAAACTTTGCTTCGTAGACAAACAACTATCTCCTTTTCCATCTGCTCCCTAATAACCACCATTTCCCCCTCCATTTTCATAAGTTCAGTTGATTTAGATTCCACATCTGTGTGAGAATGGGTGCAATTCATCTTCCTGTGCCTGGATTATTTCACTAAGTATCTTTTCCTTCAGATTCAGCCATGCTGTCACCAGTGACATAATTCTCCTCTTTTGGAAGACTAAATGTTATGCAATTGTGCACATATAAGTTTTCTTTACCAACATACCTGTTGGGACATATGTAAATATACAATTCTGCAGTTATGGGAATGAAGTTATCCTCCTGAATACATAGCCACAAAGAGCTTGTTGGGGCCTATGGAAGTTTCATTTTTAATCTTTTAAGCACCTCAATTCCTTTCCCTGAAATGTCTAGAATAATTTACATTCTCACCAAAAATGTATAATTGCTACCCTTTCTCCAGATCCTTAACAATGCTCATTGCCTTTTGTGCTCTTGTGATTTTTTTTTCTATCTCTAGCAATTTCATTTAGCATATGCTGGTATATAAATATGTATAAGTTTGCCCTTTTCTTGTCAAAGTATTTTTTTACATAACAAACTTATAACACATTTTATATAACAAAAGAAATTTGAATCTCTAAATTATCAGGAGGGTAATGAGGACATATGAGACAATGCATTTCACATAAAGCATTTGTTTGTGTGTTCGTTTCAAAATAGTGTTTCCCTGTGTAGTCCTGGCTGTTACAGAACTCACTCTGTAGATCAGGCTGGTCTTGAACTCACAGAGATCCACCTGCCTCTGTCTCCCGAGTGCTGGGATTAAAGGTGGGTGACACCACTGCCAGTTAACTGGAGCAGTCTTTTCACTATTCGGGTTCTAAAAGTGTACTGGAATTTATTCTTTACGTTTTGAAAAGAATATATTCTCACTATATAACTCAGGATGACTTCTAAGTTAAGATCTCGCTTCTGTCTCCTTACTGCTGAGATTACAGGTGTGTGCCACCATCACACCTAGACCATCTAGGTGGTTTTTTTTTTTTTTTTTTTGCTTTTGTGCTATTATTGGTACTCCACAAAGAACATCTTTATTCTTGAACCTATGTATGTTTGATAGGGTAAAAATGGGTTAAAAAAATACAAATGAGCCTGGTGGTGGTGCACCTTTAATCCCAGCACTTGGGAGGCAGAGGCAGGTGGATCTAAGTGAGTTCAAGGCCAGAATGCTTTATAAAGTGAGTTTCAGGACAGCCAGGACTGTTATAAAGAGAAACTCTGTCTTGAAAAACCAATAATAATAATAATAATAATAATGATGATGAAGAAGAAGAAGGAGGAGGAGGAGGGAAGGAAGGAAGGAAGGAAGGAAGGAAGGAAGGAAGGAAGGAAGGAAGGAAGGAGAAAAAGAAAGACAAATGAAGTATCTCTTCTGATTATGTGTTGTTTGAAAATAGGGCTGGGATGCAGTTTAGTGATAGAATCCTTGCCTGGCATCCTAGAGATTCTAGGTTTGATCTTTAGCACAGGATTGGAGGCGCAGTTCAGTAGTAGAGTACTTGTTTGCCATGTAGAAGGGTTAGGACTTGATTCCTGTTATTTTTGTTTGTTGTTTTGTTTGTTTGTTTTTAAGACATGGTTTCTCTGTGTAGCCCTGGATGTCCTGGAACTCACTTTGTAGACCAGGCTGGTCTTGAACTCAGATTTCTGCCTGCCTCTGCCTCCAGGGTGCTGGGATTAATGGAATGTGCTCCCACCACTTGGCTTCACATAAAGCTTTTATCTCCTTAATTCAATTTTATGAAATAAAGTCAATGTAGGTTTTTTCTGATTAGATAAAAATTTAAATTTTGCTTGCTTTGTTGGTTTTTTCAAATTATTTTTATTATTTATTTCAAATACATTTTTTCATATAATATATTTTGATGATATTCTTTCCCCTTCCCACTGCTCCCTTAAGAGAACCAGCAAAAGATGTAAACTTGACATTAGACATTGTTCTCAGTTCCTAACTGGGGTCAATCCTCATTTCTCCATCTTCTTTTGGCCCCAAGATTTCCCATGCTGTCTAACTGCGGTATCTGGGACAGTGGTCACTCAGTCTGCTTCTGAAGGGAGTCTCCATCAGAAATCTCTGGCCTTCAGAGATGGCTACAAAAGTAGATCCCCAATGACATACCTACACACACATCAATGTGACTTTTCTGTCTAGACCTGCTGTTCATTTCGTGATATTACTGTCTCCCACCATTATTGTCTAGTAATAACTGTCCACTGCAAACATGGTATTGGCCATGATGGTCATAGGTTTGTGTTCTGCATTTTTAGAGTCAGGGGTAACATTGCCCAGGGACCATGCATGATAAGTCCTGTGAGGCTGCCTTTTCCCATAGTCATCTGCCAGACCTCCAAAGTAAGCTGGCTGTAGGCTAGGACACCATCCTAGCGAGGGTGCTTGCATATCTAATCTATTTTGTTTTTTTACATAGAACAGCTTTATGAGCAATCAACACACTTTCCCCACCCCCTCATTTTACAGATGAGGGACTAAAAGCTTTCTGATGTTCATATGGTTCGGTCCTGGGGCCAGCATTCTGATGTCTCTCCTCTGTGTTAGCTGGAAGATGTCTGGAAATACCCTGCCATTCTAGGTGGCTTTACTCTTTTGAATATCCTCCCTAGCATCCTAAGGTCCAGGTCTTATCTTTTGTCTTCTTGATAGCTTTTCTAGCCGGCGTGCAATGGTAACTGTTTGTAGTTTAGGCTGCTTCCCTGTTGATTAGTGACAATGATGCTTGTTATGTACCCCTGGGCACTTGTATGTCTTTTCCAAAAACATCTTTTACATCTTCTACCTAGTTTTATGATCAGACTGTTTATTTTCTCAATACCACGTTGTTTGTATTTTTTACACATTTAATATTAATCCCCTATCAGACGTCTACTTTTCTAACATATTCAGTCTTACTGAACTGTTTATCATACAGAAGCTTGCTGTCTTGACACGGTTGTGGTTACTCAAACTTGAAGGGTGACACCAAAAAAGGTTCTTTCCTAGACTGCCCTCGGCTTGGAGTGAGTGAGACCCTGGTGTGCATTTCCCGTCCTTCACTATCATGCAGCTGAAAACTCACCTTTCATTAGAGTGCTTCTCAACCTTAAGCTGTGACCCTTTAAGCCAGTTGCTCCTGTGTGGTGACGCCTTCCCACTATAAAGTTATTTTTGCTGCTACTTCATAACTATACTTTCACTACTGTTGTGAACTGTAATCTAAATACCTGGCATGCAGTATATCTGGGGTCGCGACCCACAGGTTGAGAACCAGTGCTTCAGAATCTTTTGTTTTCATTGAGAAAGCTATTAGGTTCCCCTTGCTACGTCTACAGTCGGTTATCACCCACTTTCAGGGGTAAAATCTTTTCCTGGGTGAATTTTATATTCACCTAAGGAGAAGGAAATGTGTTTGTTCATAAAGAGACATATAATAAAATACTTAGAATTTGTTTACCAGATACAATGAAAATTATTTGTCTCTAACACATAGTGCAAAAAATGTCAGTGACATGGGAGCAAATAGAAGAAGCTGTCTCATAATAAAGTTTTATTCGCATAGCAAACATTGGGTCTGAATTGGTCTGTATGCTCTGCATTATTAGTTGAGATCTCATTTAAAGCTTCTTGACATTTTTCTCTCTTGAGAACATTACTTTTCTGTGCAAGCATAGTTCCTCAAATTAAGTCTTAATTAGTAAAGTGCAAGCTTTCCGTAATTATATTTTGGACCATTTTGTAGTCATAAATTTCATTAAAGCTCTCTTTCTGCCATGGAACCTAAGACGGGAGGGCTTCATCTCCTCGTTTAGCTAGGGTTTGCTAATATTATATAACACCACCTGTGTATGGGAGAGTTCAGCAGCCTTTCTATTAAAAAGTGGGTGGTGAGGGTTTGGTAGGGAGAAGGGGACACAGTTATCTCCAGGGCTGTGCTAATCCTGGACTTGAAATGACTGCCAGTACTTCTACGCAGGCAGTGGCCTCACATTCTGATGGGGCTAACAAGGCCACTGTCCCCTTGCTACGGAAGCAGCACTCTCTCCTGTGCTCTTATCCTCTGTAAACCGCTTGGCTACACAGCCACAGTGAATTGTGGGTGTGTTGAGATGGAGTCACACTTCCAGCTATTAGTGTATTTTGCTATGAAAAAAATGTAGGGAATGGATCTTGATGAACTCTGGCTTCTGCAGCGTCACAGGGTCTGGGTCCAAACAACAGAAGCGCTTCACCTGCTAGCGAGTGGGTAGTGACTAGGAAGAACCGCCATAGAGTAGCGAGCGGTATAATACTAGCGTGAAATGTGTGAAATGCAGTGGACAAACATAGCCACTTAAACGCGCAAGTCAGACCCACCCTGACCTTGAAGCTAATGCAATACAGATTTTGTCCTCAAATACTCCACCAATTTACTCCATTTCCTTGCTACAATAGAAGCAAGGAGGAAGGATTTATTTGGCTTATATGTTTTCAGACTTCTGGTCATGGTCCCTACCTCTATTGACCGGGGCCCAGAGGGAGACAGAACACGGTGGTGGCAGAAACATGTGGCCTAAGATGGAAAGTGGAGACAGCATGGGGCGATATCAGGGACTAGGTATAATATTGAAGGGCACACCCCCAGTAACTTGTGTCTTCCAGCTAGGCCCACCTCCTAAGTTTTCTGTCATTTTCAAAAGAGTGCCACCACCTCAGGACTAAGCTTCCTTGGTATTCAGATCATAATAGCAATTAACGATGTTGACAACCATAAATAGAGCCAGTGGCTGGAAAAATGGGCTGATGTGACTTATAAGAGAATGTCCACATGTGAGAAGCCACAAAAACTCTGAACCTATCTGTCTTCCTCTGCATCTAGCCCAGATTTTGACTATTCTCATCCATCTTTTAGAGTCAGTTCTGATTCAGAAACCTAGAGAGATCAAGGTCTCTCTCTTTCTCTCTCCCTCCCTCCCAATTCCTCTCTCATTTTTTGGAGGTGAGGTCTTAGGTACACAGGACTGTCCTGGAAGTCATTCTGTAGCTCCTGCTGTTCTCAAACTCACAGCAGTCCTCTGGCCATAGCCTCCTGCAGGGCAGGGATTACAGATGTGAGCTGCCATAGCATAGCGGGCTTTACTGAGTGATGAGGGTTCTTTCTTTACTTAATGACAAACAAATTTCAGCTGAGCCAAGCTGATAGTGTCCAAAACCCCATAGATGGGAAGAAGCCAAACAGATGTCTTTTAATGTAAAAAAGTAAATGCTGAAAAATCCCCCCCCCTTTTTTTTCCTTTCTCAAGCAGGAATTTTGTAGACTTTTGGAAGGCATCCCTCACAGTTCTTCTGTCCCCATTGGGGTTGGTATCTGTAGAGAAGGCTTTGCTTTATCTGCCATTGCCTAACATATGGTGTGAAGGAACTGCAGTGTGCGGTTTCTGAGACCCCATCGTGTGTGTGAAAATGGTGATTTTTTTCTTTTAAATACGAGTTCAGCGAGCTCAATTCTAAAATGAAGAATCTGTGCTCTTCCTTCCAGGCGCCATTCCATTTAGGCAGTCTCTCCCACCATTCAACGAGACGATTGTACGTCAAGTGTGGAAGGGCTTGTGTAAACACAGCTTTGATCTGTCTTCACCTTAGATCCGCATGATAGGGTAATGGGGGAAAGACAGGAATATACACATTACTGGGCTTCAATTAAATTTCAGAGCTGGAATTTGTATACAAGGAAGTAGTCAGCCACAGCGTAATGAAGTCAAAATTGCAGATCAAATTATCCTGTGCATTTGCATGGTGCTATCTCGTGACACTGGCTTTTTAAAAAAAAACAGACTCATTTGTATTCAGGATAAATTACAAACCATTACTTAGACAAGTACATGGTTTTTGGTCTGTGGTTCAGGAATTGACATGAATACATTCTCCTTATTTTCCTTTTAATGACTCAAATCCATATTATTTTACTGCAATGTACATGTTGATGATTTTGATATTTTTTCTAGAATCAATTAATAATAATGACATTTCTCATTTTAAAATAAAGAATTTTTATAAATTTAGAAGAGGCAACAAATAGGGCTTATCTTCAGTGGTACCCCTTTGTTTTTGCTTTTGTTTCATCTGAGTTAACCCAACAATAGCCTCGCTTCCAAGCTAGAGTTGTTGTGTTCCTATGAGTTTGGTTTTTTTTTATAAGTAACCTGGGCCTTTGTTGTCCCTAAGAGCATACAGTTTTTCCCAGGCCCTTCCTTCCACATTCCACGTGCTGCTCTGCTAGATCAGAAACTAGAACTGTGAGCTGTCAGCAGTTTCCCCGGGTGGTTCTGACTGGAAGACCGCACGAAGAATCATGGCTGGCTTTACTGAATGACGAGAGAGCTGGCTTTAATGTCTCCTGACTTTCAGAGGCTTGACACCTATCCATCTGTGCCCTTTTGTTGACAAAGTCTTGTCTCCTTTTTCTTCTATGAAGGTCACCCTTCCCATTGTTAACAGGACACCTGTTTGTTACCTGGAAACTGCAGCGCACAATGCCTGTCTGCACTCTATACGCTACCATACAGTTCGCGAGCTTCGGGCAAGGGGCTGGAGGTTGAAACACACAAAGACACACAGAGACAGCACAGACAGAGAGACAGAGACACGGACCTCTAGTCACTAGTAAGAAGCCCTCTTCAAGAGCACCATGGAGGCTTATATACCCAACAGTCAGGTGGGCCAACAGGTGAAAACCTCATCCTCTGATCCTCAAGGCAAGACAACATGTGCTCGTGAAGCAGAGCTGGTAAACAACTTTGACACAGCTTTCAGCAACTCAAATCAGAAGGAAAGTAAAGATCTCTAGCAGGGAAGAGCAGCTGGAGGCCAGGACTCCAAATGGTCCCAACAGTAAACCACTTGTAAGAGCCTGTGTTTGTCCCCTTTATAACTGACACTGATTTCTGCTGTGGGACAATGGTCTGTACCCTGTCAATTGTATTTGAATAAAATGTTGATTGGCCAGTAGCCAGGCAAGAAGTATAGGAAGGGTGACCAGGCAGGAAGTAGAGGCGGGGCAATGAGAACAGGAGACTTCTGGGGAGAGGACTCAGTCTACAGTCGTCACCCAGACATAGAGCAAGAAAGATGTGACTGCCTCGCCAAAAGAGGTACCAAGCCATGTGGCTGACACAGACAAGTATTATGGGCTAATCTAAGTTATAAGAATTAATAAGAAGCTTGAGCTACTAGGACAATCAGTTTATAATTTATAATGTAGACCTCTGTGTGTTTATTTGGAACTAAATGGATGTGGGGCCTGGTGGGACAGAAACCTCAGACAACAGATTTCCATTAACTAAGACTTTAAAAAGATCAAGCCACCAATCACTGTCTCCAGCCTTATTGTCTTATTCAAACTTTAGCTATACATACTAATTGGCCAGTAGCCAGGCAGGAAGTTTAGGTGGGGCAACCAAACTGAGGTCAGGGGGAAAGGAGAATGGAATCAATGGATTTGCCAGGAGACACAGAGGCAGCAAGATAGAGAACAGGTAAAAGCTATGAGCCATGTGGCAAATACATAGATGAATAGAAATGGGTTAATTTAAATTGTAAGAGCCAGGTAGTAATAAGCCTGAGTTATTAACCAAGCATTTGTAATTAATATTAAGTCTCTGTGTGGTAATTTGGGAACAGGCTGGTGGGACAGGAAAAATCTACCTACACCCCCCAGAATCAGCCAATTCCTTCAAAGAATTTTCTTTTTCTCAAAAATTGCTCCTAAGCCATCTCTGGCTTTAGACACGTTCGTCATGTGTAGAGTGGGGTGGCCACCAGTCCTGTTGGTTCTGTATTAACCCCCTTTAATTGCTGTCTTGAAACCACATTAATTTATTTTCTTTCTGCACTCCAGGTCAAACTCTAAATGCAGTTTTGATGGGATAGTTAGTGCCTGTCTCTCTAGGATAAATCATGTTCTTTCCTCCCAGCTCTGGAGCTGTTCCTCATGCCTTGGCAAGTGAGGTTGCTTCAAGTACTGGGGATTCTAAGATGGAATACAAAAGGAAGATGACTCAGATGTATGTATTATTAAGATATCTTTGCTTAAGATAAACACCTTGGGCTTTTCAGATTTTGCTTGTTTTATTTTTCATGTTTTTGCTTTTATTCCCTGCCACCCCCATGGCGTCCTTGCTTTTGGTAGTTCTATGTCAGGCCACCAAAGTTTTAATCTATTTGCTTTTGTTTTCAGTTGATATCCTTCTCTGAATAACTATCAGTTGTCAATCGCTCTTCAGCTAGTAATGGAGCTTTCTGCTCGTCTCCCCCAACACCCAAGAGTATATATGGGGAGTACAAATTAGATTTTTTAAAAAGAGAACACAAGGTTGGGTGTGTAGGAAAAGGCGGGGGGGGATATAATCAAAATACATGGTATGAAATTCTCAAAGAATTAATACAGATATGTTTTAAAATAATAAATGTTAAGTCCTTGTCTGGTGGAATCCTTAAGTGATATTTTGTGCTTATTGTCAATAAAAGATATGATTTGCTCTTTGAATTCAGTATTCAGCATGTGGATTTCTGAAATAGAACAGGCAATAAATAATTAACAGTTTTAAATGAAAAGGGCCACAGGATCCTTAAAGTTGGTTTCAAATAAATTAAAGGACTTTTTCATAAGTTTGAGATAAGCTTTTGTTCATAAGTTTAGTCAGCAAATTTGCTAAAAGCCCACTTTAAGGGGTTAACAGCAGCTATCAGAGCTTAGCATAGACCACGACTGCAGAAAGTAGATCATACCAAAACACTGTGTTTCTGAAGGTTTGTTGAGATTGGTGTGCTTAAAGGTGGCCTTAAAGGAACCCGTACCAGAGTTTGGCAGGAAGACATGATTTATGTGTCTCATGAACATAAGATAGTCTTTGCACACAGCTCTCTGGAAATGTAAATCCTGGAAGCTATTAGAGTCACATAAATTGATTTTAATGGAGGAAAAAGAAACACCAGAAGGACAGCAATTTCACATTTCATAATTCCTGTAAATTATCTGGAAAACAGGGTTTATTTAAATTCTCGCACATATTTAATTGTTTTGTAGTTCCCCACCTTGTAGTTAAACTTGTAGTTTAACAGTTTCACATCCCTAGCTGTTCATACTTTGGGGTGGCATTCAGAGATTTACCAGCTTCCCCGTGCAAACCTGTTGCAGAAAAATTATTTAAAGGTGTGTTACTTTTGTTTATGCTGCATTTGTTTAACTCTGAGAAGGTGTGTTACTGTGCCTGTCTGAAACACCTGAGGGTCTAATAAAGAGGTGAATGACCAATAGCGAGGGAGGAGCAAGGATAGGCAGGGCTGGCAGGCAGAGAGGATAAACAGAGAGAAGGAGAGGCAAGGAGAAAACAAGGAGAGGAGGATACCATGGGCAAGCTACTCAGATACACAGCAAGCTACAGAGAAAGAAGTAAAGTAAGGTATACAGAAATAGAGAAAGATAAAGCCCAAAGGCAAAAGGTAGACGAGATAATTTAAGATAGAACAAGCTGGCCAGAAACAAGTCAAGCTTAGGCTGGGCACTCATAACTAAAATTAAACTTTCATGTGTGATTTATTTGAGAACTGGGTGGCATGCCCTCAAAGAGTAAAAAAGAGCAAAAACATTCAATAATAGAAACCTCTCTGCCTAGCTGACACTGGCTGAATGTCATCCGGATTTTATTATTGCTGCTTGTCTAGTTTGATATTTTCTGGCGGCACGTCACAAGCTCTCCAAAGGCACTGGCTATAAGTATCAATGATATTCGTGTGAGTTATATTCAAAATAATGAACATTTTAAGAGTCCTTAAGAAAAGGAATACTAGAGGCTGGTAAATGCCCACTGGTACCCGGAAAGACAGGCTCCTTGCTGTTGTTCAAGGGAGGCTGTGCCAAGCTTTTCCCCAGAGAAAAGTGTTGGCTCTCCTCACCCCAGCGGTTCCTATTGTACTCTGTTACTTACAGACTCTCCCACAGCCTGGAATGTAAGGTTAAACATGGCGACGCTGGCAACTCTGCGTGGCTTTTCCTCCATGACCCACGTGAGGTAATCCTTGTCCTGGCTAGGAGATTTAAGTCCTTTCCTATGGCGCTGTCTTGTTCTTGTGCATTCTTTGGCATGTCCGTTTCATTTGACTGAGTTTTTAGATAACGTCTCATCTCAGCCAGGTTGGATTCAACCCCTCTGTGTATCTGGGGGTGACCTTGAATATCCAGTCTTTCCTCCTTCATTACCTTCTAAGTGCTGGAATTACAGGCCTGTACCACTGTGGCTAGCGTATATAGTACTGGGGATTTAACGCCCTAAGCAAGCACTCTACCAACTTAGCTACACCTTTAGCTCATAGAGTCTCTTTTCTCTGGCGTATGACACAGTTATTTCTCCCCTCTGTGCCCTCCTCCTTCAGGCTGGCTGATGCCCATCAGTCAGATTTCACTTCCTCTAAGAAGCCCATGTGATGCCTCACCGAGACCTGTGGTCACACTGGCGCTTCTCCAAATAGAAGGATGATATTTGCTCATCAACTCTATTTGCCAGCTGTTTTTCACTTTTGGCCCTCTCTATGTTGGATGAGGTGGCAGGCTGCCCCATACCTTTGAGCATGCTCAGCATTGCTCCACCAGATCCTGTTAGTGGGAGCAGCCAGCCGAGCTGTGACACGAAGACATGTCTGGAGACATAGGAGCGGAGGTCTCCGAAGGGTAAAACTGCCTATGGTGGAGAAACATTGTGCTGAGAAGTGGACCTCAATTTTGGCTGCTAATTAAGCTTTCCTGTGGGCACATCCCACCCACGTGATTATAAAATGGTGTTCTAGTTATTTTTGAGTGAAATGTAATCACTAAAATCCAAAAGAAAGAAAACAACAGAATTTGACACCTAGCTTTTGTGCTCTTATGTTTCAAACCTGGGACAAACCTTGGCCAAGGTATCTACTCAACCTATCAAAGCTGACACTGGCCAAGAGGTTCTCCCTGCATCCCTCTGTCTCTCCCTGTTACAGAACCCTCCTAGCTGGCATACCCTGCCCCCTATCCTAAACTCCTGCCCAGGGGCGTGGCTGCCCTTCCCTACGTAATAACCACTTTGGTAACCTGTCCCTTGTCTGCTGTCTTTTGAACCTCCAAGCTGCTGCACCTGGTTACCTCTCCCTCCCTTCCCCCTTCTCCTCACTTGGCTCAGGGTCCTGTGCACTCTGTACTCTGCCAGATGTCCTTGACTCTGGCTATACTCTCCCGCATATCTACAATAAGCTTTCTTTTCCACCATATCCAGGAGGGGCCCTGTTCCTTCTTATTTCTTTTTTCATTTATATGCCACTTGCAAAAACCAAGGTTTGGTTTACTTTCAGAAGACTAGTTCATACAGAGCCCACTCTTATAACTAATATTTTAGAATCGTTAAGTAAATGAATCCTGCAAGCTGTGCGACTATCAACAGCACATCACTCACTGAAACAATCTATTTATTATGACCACAACTGTGTTATATATTTTTGGAAGGAATTTGTCTCTACACTTTTGTGTTAGTGTCCTTGAGATATATTGACAAATGGTAAGTGTTTTTTTTATTTTTGAAATTATAATATTGTTATAACTTATCTACCTTCCCT
Organism: Ondatra zibethicus; assembly: GCA_004026605.1. Taxonomy (NCBI): domain Eukaryota; kingdom Metazoa; phylum Chordata; class Mammalia; order Rodentia; family Cricetidae; genus Ondatra; species Ondatra zibethicus. Next base: position 30,016 of record PVIU01012666.1, on the reverse strand, counting down.
TTTCTTTCTCCAAATGTTCCCATATAGCCCTCCTTGCTTTCTTCTATTTCGTGGACTCATTTTCACTAATTGTTATTATATATGTTGAAGTACTTATCTAATTATTCTTTATCAATAAAAAACTCAGGAGTCAGATATTGAGGTAAAAACCTGAATGATCAGAGAAGCAGTGGAGAAGCAATGAGTGACCTCCTCTCTTGTCCTCCATCCAAAAAGGTTGAGGCTCTCTCCAATCCCTGCCCTACTACTTCCTGTGTCTCTCTATATGTCTGCAGTCTTCCAAAACCTCTATGGCTAGTTTTGGTCAGCTTGCTCCACCCTTTGATTCAAAGCAAACTTTATTGTCATTCTTGGGAGTGCCAGAATGCAATCAAAAGATTTCACAACATTTTCCTCTTTTTGTCTAAATAAAAATGGAAGATCTTTAACTCTAATGCAGTAAAATTATATACAATAAGTGCAATTATTAGGTAAGAATTACATTCACAATATGTAGTCCATTTGCATTTGTCAAATTCAGAGAAAATGCTCCATTATCTCTCTTGTCTTGGTGAGTCCAAAGTTTTGTATCTAATTCACTTTCTATCCTAACTTATATTACCAACCCAAAACTATTTTTTAGACCTCAAAACATTTTCTTAGATAAGCAATTTTAAGTTTTTATGTCTTTCAACCTTATATACTTTACACCTCTTTTGTGAGTTTCTTTTCTGAAATTGATAACAAGGAAAACTGTAACTATAACTACCTTGTCTTCAGCCCCATCAGAGATCTGAGAAGGATATACTATTACCTGAGTAAACAGGAAGTGCAGAGTAAACAACTTCCAAAACTATAGAAATGACAAAAACAGCTGGATGCCTGAACAGTCACCAAAGTTTCCTCTATAATGTTGGGGCATCCATCTTTGGTCTGGAGGCCTAGGAAATCTGACAGACTTTTCTATGAAGTAGGAATTTTGGATAATTGTTCCTCCTTGTCTTGGCAAAGTTTGGCAGTTGCTTTCATGTCCTGCTTGTCCAATTTGGACAGCATACTATCATCAGCCAGAGCAAGAGCAGTTTCTTGCCCTGTGGTTAACTTTTGCCACAAAGAAAGAAAACTCCATATGGATGTTCTTTGATGTTGATCTTCTCTGAAGTGGACTTCTGGTGCCAGGAGCAGACATATCTCATTGTTATGAAAAGCCTTATGGTATTAAAGTATTTTAAATGCCACATTCTGTAGGTCTTTGAAGTGTTTGAAGATCATTTATTTATCTAAAATATATCTCTGTATGACCTTGAAAATATACCTGACATGACTATAAGTTTGATTGTTATAAATGACTAACTACTAATCTGTATTTCTTATTCTAAATAGTTTGCAATAATAATTTTCAAGGACTAGAAATTTATATTACATTGTTAAATGAGCTGCACAGTTACAATACCTTAAACAAGAGTAGAAATATATGTAAAGTGTGTTCTGACAAAAATAACCTTAAATTTGTATCAATATACAAAAATACCTTAAACAAGATAAGAAATATATCAATTTCTTCTCTTATATATAACAAAATAACCTTAAATTTTTATCAGTACACAAAAACCCATGCCAATGCAAAATATTTAAGATTAGTAGTTGCTGTTTTAGTTCAAAAATAGATTCAAGAATTTACCCTTTTATCCTATCATTCCTATATCTCCCTTTTTCTTTTCAAACAAGATCCCTGAATCTAATCTCCTTTGTTTAGTTTCCTCCCTGACTATGACCAATAACAACTTGCAATCAATCCCCCTAAATGATAATAAACATTCATAATCCGCTGAACAACCAAAACCACCCACCTCACCTTTTGGGAATGTGTGCAGCAACATATGTATATGTATACACATATATATTTCTAAATATAACCTGCATAGTTTCTATAATGTTACATGTATGTATGTTTTCAAGGTTGAAGATTTGGTATTGGATAGCCAGTTAAGATTTGGTATTGGATAGCCAGTTAGTTTGTTCTTCCCTGAGGCAAGGCTAATTTTCCCATTCAGTTGCCTGTAGTTCTTTGTGTTGTGGCCTCATAAGCTTCTCCTCTTTCACTTTGGCATATCTATCGGTAACACTCTTGCAAGCATCTTTTTCATTGATGAGCGAATGACTAATGGGTACTGAGCTCATTCTTACTATGGTAGGAACTCCTGACTGCAATCTGCTATTGCCAGTATAATCTCATCTAAAGGCTGTTTCCTTTGAGAGCCTGCATTTAGGATTATAAGCGCTACATGTGAAGGTGTCCGTTCTTATTTTCTCCCAAGCAGCACGATGCAAATTAACTCATAGATTGCCCCGTTTTGTAGCCAAGTGTGGCTACTAGAGGAAGCCAGGCAGCAAGATGGCTAAGGATTGAAGAAAGGGAAAAGGGACACACTCTTGTCTTCTGTCCGCCATTGTCTTGTTCTCCACTACAGATGGCTGAAGTCTCAAACTCCATCCAGGTCGTGGGGTGACTTTAGAGAATCATGTGCTCAAGATGAGAAGAACCAGAAAGAGGGATTGTTGTCATGGTAGCACTGGACTGCTCATCTCTCAACCTTATGATTTAATTGAGAGGAAAAAAATAAAATTCAGTCTTTTTCTGGTGTTTGTTATTAGCAGGTTAATGCAGGTCTTAAGTCCTATACTGGTAGAACACAAGTGCTGAACAAGCCAATTAGCTTTTCCTTCAGGACAATGCCTAGTACTTAAGAGGAAGGAATCTAAAACTTGAAATCACCTCACAGTGTCTTAATTTTCATGAGAATGTGTAAATAGTCCCCAGCCTAGACACATGCATTCTCATCTGATTTTTATGTAAATCATATTTAGACATTTTCCCAGAATTCTATAGTGTACCTTTAAAACACATCTGAACTGTGATTGCCTTTAAAATGAATTTCCTTGCTGTGAACGCACCATCCAAGTAAGAATGCTTCCTTACTGGGCTTGCATTTAGAATTAAGAATTTTGAGCTACACATACAAGACCTGACCAGCATGCCTGCTGTTAGCAGTTGCTTTTAGAGAAATAAACCTTTCCCTCCAGCAAGACTGAACGCTTTCAACTCACTCAAATGGATTGGAAATTGCCCTCTTGACTAATAATACACCGGGAAATGTTCACTTAAGGATAATTGTCCATTCATTGGTAATTACCCTCACCATCCACCCTCTTCAAGAGTCAAAGAAGTGACTGCAAAATTCTGAGGAACAGAAAAGCAGGCATTGTGTAAAAATTGTAAGCGTTTGTGAAAAGAACTCTGGAGTACTTTCAGGCACCAGGTTCCCCATCTAATTGCTTCAAATCCACCGATACTAATGTGGGCTCTCACTCCCTACTTGTTCCTGACATGTAAAATAAACAGCATTGTCTTGTTTTTTCTTGTTAGGTTAACACTACATTTCTAACAACTTAGAGAAACATGGACTTCTGTTGCTTTCCTCTATACTAACTATGACTTGGGGAATCTTAGTTTTCCTCGTATTAGAAATTAAGGAAAATGGTACCCTGTGGGAGGAAGTAAGAAAACCTGCGACTGTAAGAGAATATTTACATCCCAGTAATTCCATTACAAATGCAGCAGGGTTTGTTTGGAGGCACCTGATTTAGTCTAGAACAGTATTGTAGGTGGACAGTTTTTCTGTATTAATTTTAGTGTTAAAACCACAAGGAACGTGGTTAACTCTGCCACATTCTGAAAGGCTTTCAGTAGCATTTCCTTCCTAATCTTTCTAGACAGCACTAAAGAGACCACCCTGACATGCAACTTCTAAGGCTTGCCTTCTTCCTTGGAGCATCTTTGTAAGTCAGCTGGACAGAGCATTTGCGCAGCTTGTGAGTATCACACTCCTGACAAGATGTGTGAGCGTTAACTAAAACAGCTCAGCCTTTGTTTTCAGAAATCAACCGGATTACACGTTCTATTTTGTTTCCAGTTTTATGAAATCCATCGAGGAGACTATATGGAGTCACTGGGCCTCCCAGCTACAAGCAGAGCAAGATCAGAAAAACACTAGGAAGATTAGGGACCATGAACAAAATGTACTACCAATGTCTAAACAGCCGGGTCAAACAATCTGATGAAACCCAGTACACACAAGCATTACTGAGGATGATTGGTTGATCTTCAGGCCCTATTTTCTTTGCAGAATAGTTCTCAGGAGAATTCATAAGGGGTCGGTTAGGGGTGCAGTGTGTATGGTGACTCTGTGAGGTTCTTGTAGAAAGGAATTGTTGGCCATTACTCTGTGCAAGACGGAGGCATCACAGCTGTGGGACTCCCGTGGTTCAAAGGTAACACCCTGCTTTGCTTCTATAGTGTCTCTCTCTATTTGCCTGATGCTGTCTGATGCTTTACCATGTAGGTAAGTTTTCTAGCCTCTGATGGGTGTTTTCTCTGTCTGATCCAGGAGGTTGTTTTGTTTTTGGTCTATGTTTGCTAAAAGAATACATACATTTTCATGCAGGGAAAATGTCTTCAACTATTTTGCAAACAAATTCCTTTCATTTCAATTGCTAACAATTTTGCCTGTTTCGAATGTTTTTAACTATGGAGTTAGCAATATTCTTGGGGGAAGTTTGATTTATGAATGATTGAAAGCAAATATACATATTTCTATTTTTCTGCTTTTCATTTGTTTGGTTTTGTAAATCATAAGTCAACAGATATGTCAATTGTGAATTATGAACAAAAATCAACTATTTAGGAAACTAATGTCATAGAACACTTGCCATAACCTTTGCTTATATTCTTTAATTATTTGTGCCCTAAAATTATTTTATAAAGGCCACCCAGAGAGACATAAGATCTGATATGTGGATTTGGTCACTAAGATCTTAGCCAATAACAATTATAGTTAAGAATTCAAATACATACATGTGTATAATACACAAATACGGAATCACCAAGGAGTACAACTTAAATGGACTTTCTAATCAGAAAGTACTTATTAGCAAACATTCGAGGATTGATGTGACATCAGAAAATAATTGAGTGCATGTTTCAGTCTACCACTGAAACTATCGCAACAGTTTGAGCTGTTTGCAAGGAAAGGGCTGGGACAATAGTGTGGGTGGTCACAAGGACCCAGGTTCAGTCCCCAGCTCCCACGTTGAAGGCTGATGCAATGGCGTGCATGAGTAACCCTAGTACCAGGAAGGTGGAGGCAAGCAGATCATCTCTGCTGCCATTTTTAAATTTTAGTTCTAACTTAAAGTTTAAATCTATCTGCTTAAATGCATCTGTTTCTTTCCCTGCTGCTTCTGGTTATGGCTTCAGGAATGATTCTATTTAATTCCAAATGGTTGTTTGTAGTAATGAGGAATGGGCCTGCTTTTCATCCTGGCCGCCCAGCTAGTTTATGCCTGAAATAATTACGGAGAAACTGTATTCATTTAAATACTGCCTGGCCCATTATCTCCAGCCCCTTATTGGCTAACTCTCACATATTAATTTAACCCACTTCTAATAATCTGTGTGTCACCACGAGGTTGTGGTTTACCGGGAAAGATTCAGAGTGTCTGACTTGGCAGCCTCATGGCGGGCGGCTCTCTCTCTCTCTCTTCTTCTTCCCAGCATTCTATTCTCTTTTCCCCGCCTGTCTAAGTCCTGTCCTATCAAAAGACCAAGGCAGTTTTATTTATTAACCAATGAAAGCAACACAAATACCTCCTACACCAGTTGTTGACCCACAATGCCAATTCAGTTTGAGGCTAAAAGCTGCTAAATTAAAGAACAGGAGCATGAGACTCAAAGGAAAGAAACTGAAGAATCAAATCATTCTCAGATTTACCTACTGCTTGACACCTTCCCAGTTATTGCTGCTGTCCTAACACATGGACACAGTGTCACTTTTAGTGACGCCTCATTTACTTGGCAATACAGTAGTACCTTGGAAAAAGGAGAACCCACCACTCAGGTATATAAGACCAAAAATAAATAAGACAAGCTATGCTCTCAGGTTTTGTGTTAGCCAGCAACGCAGAATGCTCAGCGTGTGCCCAGGCAACTCCAGGGAAAGAGGATGCTCGTCTCAGGCTTAGACCCAAGGCTGCTGAAAGGGCCTGAGTGGAGGTGAGACAAGCGAACTGAACTGGTCCTCTTGTTGGGGCAAAGCCAGCAGGAATCAGGTTCATAACTACAGCAAAGAGGCATGCGTGCTGTGAAAATCCTTAAAAACAAAACATGAAAAATTGAATCAATGCAGAGCCAAAAGACATTTGAATAAACTGAAGTACAGCATGATTGCTTACGATAACCACATGTTAGGAAAAGGTGGTCACAGGACAGCTTCAGTTCAAAGTGAAACAATTAAGAGAGGTGATTTTGAGAATAGTATTGATGATCAGAAGTCAGCAGAGGAAAATCACTCTATGTTTTAATGTAGACAGAATGCTTAGACATAAAATATTTGAATTTTAATAAAAATAACTTTATTGGTTTTCAACATTTCCCATAATAATGTTTCAGAAAATACTATTTAAAAATACTTCAGATTGTTTTCTAAGAGAAGACCACAACAAACACGAGATTATTTGAGCAGCACAGATTGGCCTTGAAGGCTTACAGACAGAAGCAGCACACGAATCTGGGTGGGTAAGGAAGGGGGGTGAATTAGAGAAGAATTGGGTGAGGGATGAATATGAACAGAACTTATTGGATGAAACTCCTGAAGAACTCCCAAAGATTTACATGTATGTGTTTGGGGCTTAGAACTGACTAAAACCTTACAGTGATACTGAGAGAAGTATCTCTATGATAAAGCTTACTCTACAAAACCATAACTGAAATACAAAGTTCATAAAGGGAATCCTTGAAAACCCAAGAATACTAACAATACCAAAAGATAACCAAAAAGTGAAAAAGAATGAACAAGACAGAGATTTTCTCATTTTTTCCCTCTCACTTGAGGTCACACTTAGACCATGGGGTGAAAATGGGATGTCTCATGTCCACGACTAATGTCTTTTCTAAATTGTTGATTTTTCTCCTTGCATCCCTAGTCAAAAGGCTGCCCTGCAGAGCTGATGTGGGAAAATCCAGAGAAACCCAATCCATAATTCCAGGGGTGAAAAACAGGACAGGAAGAGATCACCACTTTTTTGTTTTATCATGTTACTTCTGCCAACCATCAGCCCTAGCTGCTCTTGTTTCTAGACAGTAAAGGCAAGTGGAGAAAATAGTTTGAAAGAAGATGCCTCTGAACTATTTCATGACCTGGGCTCGAAGTGCACAGGACTCTTGTCCACAGAGCTGACACAGAGGGACTGCAGAGAGACCCCAGCTTCTCCAGTGGCTGTTAACATGTCTCAGATCCTTGCAACATGCTATTCGAAATATTCAGAATGCAGCACAAAGCAACCTGAAAACTGGCCAGTTCTCAAAAATTGTCAGGTCTCCTGCACCCAAACTCCCCAATAGCTTAAAAAAAAAATTTAAAGATGGTCTTAAAGTGACCATTATAAACTGTGTTCCAGTCCTGAAAGGTGAATGTCATTTCAATCAATATATGGGAAAATAATTTCTTATTAGAGGAGTGAAAACCACAAGAAACAAATAAACCAATATAACAGGAATAAAAAATGTGTTTGTGATCAAATTCATTGGTCTTTTAGTAATATAGAAACTAAGGGGGGAAATAGTTCACATATGATGGCAGAAGATACAAAATAATCCCACACTACTTCAGAAGTACTTATAATAAAGCGTTATTTATTTAGGAGAGACTTACAGATCACTGTCCTAGATCACAGTCCTCTGCACAAACGGGGAACAGGAACAGAGTTTAGCAGCCAGAAGTGAGAGCCAGAAGCAAGAGAGTGAGCTCAGGCTTTATAGCTGCATTTATAGTATAAGAGACCATGTCCAAGTGGGCTGGTATCTTAAAGGCAATTGGCTGAAGGAGCGGAAGGAGTTCCCACAGCACACATAGACATAAACTGCCAGGCTTTGATGGGCTAAAGAACTGGAAGAAACCCTAAATGACTTGAGAGACAAGACCAAAGGGTCATTTTTTGTGTCCTAGAGCCCCAAAGAATGACTTGGCGAGATACATGTGGCATGTAAATCAATAATCATTTGGGATTAAATAGAATCATTCCTGAAGCCATAATCAGAAACAGCAGGGAAAGGAGCAGATACATTTAAACAGAGACATTTAAAACTTTTTAAATGAGAACTAAAATTTAAAATGGCAGCAGGGATGATCCGCTTACCTCCACCTCCTTAGTACTGGGGTTACTCATGCACGCCTTTGTGTCTGCCTTTTACGTGAGTGCTAGAGACTGAACTCGGGTCCTCGTGACCACCCACACTATTGTCCCAGCCCTTCCCTTGCAAACAGCTCAAACAGTGGTACCCTGAAACATATACTCAGTTATTTTCTGTTGTTACATAAATCATCTGATGTTTGGTAATAAGTACTTACTCATTAGAAAATCCATTACAGCTAGGCGGTGGTGGTGCATACCTTTGATCCTAGCACTTGGGAGGCAGAGGGAGATGGACCTCTGAGTTCTGAGTTTGAGAACAACCTGGTCTACAAAGTGAGTTCCAGGACAAACAGAGACACCAAAAAAGTCAGAAAAACAGAAAAATAGCATTTCTTTACTTATTCAGTAATGTGGCCCCAAGTCAAAATTTGTTATTTGCACATGAGAACTCTCTTTGAGGCCTAAGTCCATCACAGAGAGCTTTATAAAAACACTTTTGGCACCTTGAATGTATTTAGATTACAGTTTCCAAAGAGTCAAATCTTTAAGACTAATCTTAACTGAAGTTTTAACCCTCTGACTTACCTTCTTGCAGTAAGCATTACATATTTTCACCATGTTCTCCCATCTGCTCTCAGTTAGTACTAGACATTTCTAACTAGAAAAACACGTTTTCTGTCCTCCCACAGTACAGTGTTCTTTTAGCAAAGACAAAAATCTTTACAATTGTAAAATTAAAATAAAATTTTACTCTTTGGCACAGGAGTACATTATGGGGAATGTGTGTGTGTGTGTGTGTATGTGTATTCAAATCATCCTGAAACATTATTCATAGCGTATACCTACTTTGCCACCACATTCCCACTTTTAAAAGAAATAATCAGAACAGCTGAGCATATTCTGAGAGTCTCTGGGTGTCTTTCCTCCATGCTCTGCCCCTTTCTGTCTGCATGACTTTGGGCAAAGCATTTCATTTTCTCATGCTTCAGATGTACCATCCATAACACAGGGAATGTGCTAGATCTGATCCATAAAAGTGATCACATTCAAATGACAGCAGGAAGCTGATAGGAGAAAACGATCAGATATGCCCTACTTCACCGAAACGTGTGTTAGGCCATCTTCAAACACCCATTCAGACAAGTGAAGCTCATTCTAGATCCTGGAGAAAAGAGACAAAAAGACAGTGGTGGTCTTTTGTAGAGTTTATTGCAGTCTCAAAAGTCATTTTGTATATATGGATATTTTATCCTAAATATGTGTGTGCACATGCATACAGTACCTACAGAAGACAGAAGAGGGCCTCAGATCCTCTGGAACTGCAGTTACAGAGAGGGTTGTGAGCCAATGCGTGGGTACGGGGGGGGGGGGAATAAACTCAGTCCTCTGCAAGAGCAGTCAGTACTCTTAACCACTGAGCCATCTTCCCAGCCCCTTGACTTTATTTTCCTAAAGAAATTCTCCTTTTTAAGAAAGTGGTTTATTGACGCACATCGTGTTTCTTTGCCTTTGTTTGTAAATAGCAAAGCAATCCTCTCTATTGATATGCTGTTTCATATGTAGAAACATCTATCAAGCCTAAGTTATTTTCTGCAAAGCATTTGAACTGGGAGCATGTAAGCTGGCCATTAGGAAAACTGACTCTTAGCCATGCTGTTTGCTTGTAAGATAGCTGTGGGGCAGTAAAAATGCCAGGGCATAAAATCAGAAGAAAAGTCAAAATTACTTCCGTTTATCATTTATTTTGTCAGCATAAAGAGAGGAACTTTTCTTAATTTCAAATTTCTTATTTTAAAAACAGGTAAGATGTACTTTGACTTTGAAGAGAAGCAGCCTAGGACCCTGCCTCGTATCAAAAACTCCAAGACTGTATGAAATGCACAATCACCGTTCACTTTCAGTTATCTGAAAGCAGCCAGCTCTGGACAGCCATCATCCTCCAGGAACACAGAAGGTTGACTCCAGGATCGATCGGTTTCTAGCTTCCTGCTGACTGCACTTGGCCGATACCTGGCAGAGGGATGGAAGGGAGAGTCTGCAAAAGCTCTGAGTAGCAAACGAGACTACTGACGCTAGGTTTGTAGGCTCCGAAGTGGTGGCATTTGGACAGCATCTGAGATGGGAACACTGCTGAGAGAGAAGGCTTGCCTCTGGGCGCTCTTGGTGGATAAGGAGTTGGCAAAGCAAAGCACCAAGCTCCGGAGTCTAAGGACATTTCCCTTGGGCTGCAAGCCAACAGGGAAGGGGCAAGGCTGGTGAATGCTGAAGAGAGAAAGAGCTGTGTTCTGTCAATTTGTTGATTCCCCAGAGTGAACTTTAGTGGGATCAAGCCTCTGTTTGTCACTGGGACCTGAGGAACAGGGGAAGCCATTGTTTATTTCTCCCATGTGTTTTAGAAACACAGTAAAATTATTAATAATGAAAGCAAAATAAACTTCATTTCCTTCCTTCTTCCCTCCCCTCCCCTTTCACTCTTTCTTAAACGGGGTCTCACTATGTAGCCCTGGCTAGAACTGCAGCTCACTCTGCATGTAGACCAGGCTGCCTTCCAACCAGAAATGATTCTCCTGCCTCTGACTCTTGAGTTCTGAAATTACAGGCACGTGCTACTACACCTGGTTTCAAACCTCAAGAGGACGAGACTGAAAGGCTTTTGCCATCATCAGACTCCTATAGTAAAGAGCAGAACAGGTAATTCAGAGTGACGAAACAAGAAACGGAAATGGGGTGGAAAGCCTTAGAAACAGTAAATACACTGAATTGCCGGGGAGTCACTCAGCACACACACCTGTGTCTGTCCCCACAATCCCACCCTTGGAGTTTAGAGGAATCTAAAATAGGACCAACAACTGCCTCATACAGGAGAGGCAAAGGAGCCTGGAGACACTCCGGCTGTGAGGCTGGATCAGACCTCCCACAGTGTCTGCCTCTCACTGGAGAGGCCACAGCCAGGCAGCAGCTTAATGCCCCCTCCTCCCATCACGTGCCCAATGCCTTAGCAGTACCAATCTGGTGACCAAAACCCTGGAAATTTCTTCAAGACCCGCTGGTCCTTACTACTGGTTGGAAGCCTGGAAAAGCAAATTCTGATATCAGAGAAGGAATTGTTAGCAGGGCAATGGGGTGAAACAACTCCAGGGTAATGTTCCTCCAGCCACGCCCTTCTGGGAGCCGCCATGCTTGAGGTGGGTCCTTCCACATCAATTAAAGCAGTAAGCTTTAATTTCTTCAGCTGAGGCTCCCTACTCAAGTGACTTTAATTTGTGACAAATTGACAAAAAAGCCAGTCATCATGCTATCTTTCTAAACCTTAGATATGTAGGTAGTCTCCTTTCCTTGTGCTTTGAATTAGTGGAACACAACTTTAAGTACTTTGTGGAGAACAGAAATGCATTGGTTAGTGTAACCACTGAATGTTAGTAATAATTGCCAGCTCCAATTTTTCCAACAGTTGGGATCAGTTCTCTACTTTATATAACACTGCCTGTCCTATACAGCTGGAGGGAATAGCTTCTCCCAGTCACAAATAGCCTCATGGGCCTTTTTCCAGTAGGCAGCCTTGTAGTATGTGCCCTTAGAAGTATGTGTGTGCCGTTTCTGTTTCTTTTCAATCAAATGAGATCATCACACACCCCACTTGGCAACTTCCTCCAGTCACAAAGGAAACAGACCCACTGCATAATGGCGCTGTGACCCGCTAGCATTCACCCCGTGAAGATGGTCACACGTTGTGTTGACACGAAGCACTGTCGCATTGAACACTCTTGTACTTGGGACTCGGGGCTTTCCATATTTATCTGTGTTCTGTTATGTTGGTGGGCAGAAGACCACTAGTGCAAGGGAAGGAAGAGTGTGGACATCATGGTTCTTGGTTGTGGTCTTCATTTTTCAGCTCTCCATCCCCAACTTCGTATCCTTTCTATACTTGGCCTTAACCAACTGTTATCCACACAGTGGCATCCTGTGCATTTGACATGACTTTATTAACACCTAAGTCCTGAAATGCAGGTGAGGTTTTTTTTGACAAAGTGTGTCATTATCCTTGTATACAGTTTATTTTAGAAAATTGCCTTGAAATTATATTGCCGAGTCTATTGAAAGCTGGTGACATTTGAAGGCATTTAAGATGTTTTCCAAATTGCACCCTGCACAGGCTGCTACAGTACACAATCTAGCCACGACGCATGTGGCCTCCCCCCCCCCACGCCCCTTCACCACTCAATAGACTACTCGGTGAATTGCAATTCTCCCTGACTCATTTCTGAGAAATCTTAACTATTTCCACTTAGTTTTAAAACAAACTACCTTTGTGTACCTGTCTGTGCATAGGCTGTGAGTAACATTTAAGACAATGAGGCGAATGCTTCCAAGCAACTGGTCCCGTGCTAGGCATGGTGGCATGTGCCTTTATTCCCAGCACTCCAGAGACTGGCAAGATGCCAGGCTTTCTCTTTTATGGTGCATGTTATTTTTAATGGTCTTTTGAAGGACATTAATAAAATGCTTTAACTACAGCGGTTTTACATTTCATATGTGACCAACAATGGAATATAGTAACTCACTACTAACAACATTTCTATTACTTGGGATTTTACACATTTATTTACACTGGAATGATGAAATATTGAATGCTGGACTACTTGTATGTGCTGTTTCCACAATAATAAATGAGTGATAGAAAAAGAAGGAGATATGTTTGAAGAACTGATTAGGATTAGTAGATTTTTTAAAAAGCCCTTGGGAGAAGCAGGGGGTTAGTTGAAGAATTGGACTGCATACATTATATGCATGTATGGAGTTCTTAAGTAATAAAGAATAATTGGGGGAAAAAAAGACTTGTGTTTCTGTAGAAAGTCACTCAAAAAGCATGGATTTAGACACCTAGACGTTTTCAGTGTCTCCTGTTTCACTTCTCTCTCTATTTGTATGGTTTGTATTGCTGTCAAGAGTTCGAATATTTGATAGATTTGGTTCTGCTGAAAGCTATGCTGTAACCCGCAAAGCTCTACTTTGGTCACTGAAAGCTGTCTGCTCAGGCCACATCATGGCTCACCCAGTTTGCGTGCATGGAAGGTCTCACTCAGTTCCTAGCCCAGCTCTTCCTCTGAGGACCCTGATAAGCCAGCTCTTCACAGAGGAAGGGCACTGAGCATTCCCAGGAGGGAAGTTTCCTTGGCAACTGCAACCACATGCAATCACCCAGACCGACTCCTCCTACTCCTGGGTTTCCTAGGTAGCAGGCTGCATATATTTTATAAAGACAATGGGATCAGGGGGTAGACATCACCTTGCTCAGCCCCGCACAGTGAAAAACTGGGCCTGCTACACTGACTTTTAGCTTCAGGGATGATATGAGTTGTATAAGGGAGCTACTTCTCTCTAATTTAGCATGGATATTTTAATTCAAGGTCAAAAATATAGTAGGTTGTCTTCAAGGTTATGTTAATTTTGTAATCAGTGAACACAACTTCCTCTCATTCAGCTTTTCCTGTCACCATCTTGGCTCCACCCCCACTGACAAGTTAATCTCTATTTGGAGGTGAATTACAGGTGAGGAGGACTCCCTCAGTCCCCCGTGGCTCTGTCACCAGGGCAGGAAAACGCAGCAGTCTTTCTATGACGTGAATGAGACTCATTTTTTCCCAAATTGGCAATAATGCCCCCATAGTCTCAAAGCATCAAAACTCGCCTCAAGAGCCAGACAAGATAAGGGCATGAATAATTTTATAACAAAAAATAAATGAGAGAAACATTGAGAAAATTGATTACATGCAGTCAGTCCTCCAGGTGATTATTTTTTTTTCTGGGCATAGAGAGAGCTTAGACAGGCTAAGTGAATACATTTACATTATACAGAGTCTAGAAGAAATTAAATGTGCATTATTAATTGTGGGTTCAACCCATGCAAACTGTCCTGGCTAATCAATAGTCTTTTCAAGTCAAACATTATTTTAAAATTATTGTGCAAACTTCTTTAAATTCTTAATTTCACGTCATAGGGATGCCTATTCTCTCACAAGGCAATTAAGTATGATTATCTATTGAATTGCACACAAAGTAAAACACAATTTATCTGTAACTAATCAGCTCTGAAGTCTTGAATTTTAAATTGTGCACAAGCTGAGGAATCCAGCATACGTTGTTTGAAAGTGTTTTGCTAACACGGGAACAGAACACCACTGCAGTTAGAATCTGGTGGGAGAATGTCACGAGATGCTCTTTGAATAACTCTCTTGCAAGCTAAATCAGCAGCTGCTGAATATGGCGGCCCTTGATGAACTTTGTGGAAGTGGGGGATCATGAGTTCAGTGACACCCATGCCTACATAATGAGTTCCAAGCCAACCTGGACCACATGAGCCCCTGTCTCAAACAAACAAGTTATATATAAAATATTTAATACAATTATTATAATAAAACTGGATATACTTTCAACAAAATATGGGACATATTTTATACTGATTTCTTAAATAAAATTATATTTAACTTTCCCTAGTTATCTCTGTGTTATGTGTATACATTCTCTGTTTCATCGCTCTATAGGCTTGAAATGTTTTTTTTTTTCAGTTTTTTGTTTGTTTGTTTTTAGTTTGGTTTTTGAGAACGGGTTTCTCTGTGTAGCCTTGGTTGTCCTAGAACTTACTCTGTAAACCAGGCTGGCCTCAAACTCACAGAGATCACACTGAAACTTTTAATGCATCAAATTCTATTTCCAGATCAACATATGTAAGGTTACATACATTTTAATGGATATGTCTTATACTCTGGTATATGAAGTTAACATGTTAATAATTTGTTTCCTCTGGTACCTCACTCAGCTTCCATCAGCTCTATGTGAACAACCATGTGTGCACGTGTGCACATACTCATACTTATTCCTCCTGTTCGGTGCTTCTCAATAGAGGAGGCCGGGGGTTTGAAAGTTCTCAAAGTGACTGTCAGAATACTGTAGCACACTGCACTTATGATGAAGGTAACACAACCTTCCATGGGGAATTTCTTACTAATGCACAGCAGAGAGCACAACACGCCCCATCTGCATCCTTACGCCTCTCTGTGTGTCAGTTCGTCCAAAGCATCCTTCCTTCGTCCTCCTCTTTTTAACAATGACTTTCTTCTTCCTTGGAATTCTTCATCCAGCCTCCTGCTTCCAAAGCAAGGGTACCATAGCATGAAGGACAGGTACTGATTTAGTTTCCCTGCTTTCTGTTTAGCTCTCTGGTTGGTTTGGGGTTAAGTGTGTTCTAAGCACCGAACATTAATTACTAATATGTTTAACATTCTGTTGTACTTCCTGTTTTATTTATGATCTGACTTTACAAGGCAATTACATTTCCCTCATTGTAGCTGTGTTTAGGCTGGCTGATTGTTAAGCTGCGCTCCATTTTCCTTTTAGCTCACAAGAGCTTTTCTATTATCCTTAATGATGAGCTGTGAACATATTAAAAATGTATAGATATGAACAACAAAAGTCCTTGCTAACTTCTGTTCCGACGTTATGGAAACAGTGCTTATTCTGAGGAATTACAAAATTATTCATTAATTTTGGTTGGTAGCTCTTCACCTTAGAGCGGTGACTCCAATCAAAGAAAGATGGAGTGGTTTTTGTCCCTGTTTTATGACAGTTAATTTAAAGATTAGGATGAATAATACTAAAATCAAAGCCATAGTTCCCATGTATCTTGAACGCATGTCTAATTTTTAAATGTTGTGTTCTCTTTATTATTACAGGGGAACGTGCATGCAGTGCACAGACGGAGGTAAGGAGACACCAGTTAGGAATCCGTTTTCTCCTCCTATTGTGGGTACTGGGGGATCAAATTCAAACTGGTCAGCTTGTGTGATGCGAGCTCTTTTACCTCAGTGTACCGTCTTACTGTCCATACTCAGTTTAAGTGACTTGGTTCATGTCTCTGCTACATTGAAGAAAATTATATTTCAACTTACTTGAGACATGCATTTGATAAACAAATAGATACTGTCATCTAATGTTGCAGATAGAACGATGCTTAAATTTTGTCCCAGGGGTAGACATAAGCAATATCTATCCCTCCTCCTAAGGTCTCAATGACAGAGGCTCAATTCTGCTGAAGTTCACTCTGGGGGACAAGTGAGTTTGTTGGGCTTCTTCACAGGTCACAGGGAGCGGCTACTTACAGGAGTGTGGGTGCTTCCCCCTAAAAAGCCATACTGGAAACTCCTTACTCGGCAATGATAGCGTCTCTGTTGTTCCCACCCCTAGTCTTCCCCCACTAGATACTCTAGCCCCTCCCCGAGGGTGGATAAGGCAAAACTGCATACACGTGCTCTGGAGCATCCGGGTACTCAGGTTAGGTCCCGGGATCTTCCTACCCCACCGTGAAGGGTATAAACAGTTAACAAGCCCAGCTGAAATGAAAGTTTGCCTGTGAGCACAGCTGAATACCCCATGTTGGTGGTTGTGGGAGGAGAATAATGAGTCAGGGGAACCACAGAGAGTCTTGCTTGGGTGTCTCCTGCTGTGTTCTTGTAATACAGTGTGATGTCAAGCTGCCTTCCGTTTACACCATGTCAGCGCTGTTCAACAGAGCCTGAGATTTTTTATTTCTTCAGTAGAAATGCTGATGTAACTAACACTAGAAGAAGAAAAGTCTTGACTTACATTGTGTAACTAAAGCCTGTGCCAGTAAAAAGCCTGGGCATATAGTTTGGAAACAGGGGTTTTCTACAATGGAAGTGGAAACTTAAAATTTCCTAAAAGAAACGAACAGTAGGGGTGGGAGACAGCTCAGCAGTTAGGAGGTCATACTGTTCTTCCAGAGGATCCGAGTTCAGGTCCCAGCTCCTGCATCAGCTGTTTCACTACTGCCTGTAACTCCAGCTACAAGGGATCTCATAGCCCAGGCCTCCAATGACACCAACACTCACATGAGCTTATCCAGGTTCCCTAACTACATCTACCCTTATATGGTTCCTACACACACACACACAATTTAAAGTAATAAAAAAATAAATCAACCAACCATAACACTACAGAAATAATATTCAATTCTAAAGCTTACTGAGGTACATAAAACATCTTTTGTAAATCTTTTTTGAAACTATAAAAACATCTGGAACTCTGAAGTGATTACAGGATACTTTCAATGTTAGCATTTTAAAGCATGGTATTTGGGACTATAAAGGTTTGCACATAGCTATCAGCTTTGCATTCCCAGGAATAGCGCTCTTTCTCACTGGGGATAACACATATACTGTCACAAGCCTCTAGTGTCTGCAAGGTCACACGAAAGCAAAACTTAGTGTCCATCTTTCCCTCTGCCTAACCATTAATGGTTGGTTTTTCAATAAATTCTTAAACTCATTAAGTTCACATTAAACAATGGCACAGCAATATAAAGCTTTTTTGATTTGCTGTTTACTTAATAAAAGGTCATAATCAATTTCAATATATATAAGTGAAAGTAATACATCATAATCTCTTCTATATCTGTGCCATGAAATTGATCTCTAATGAAGGAAGTAGTGTTGAAAGGAGGCCCTTTGTTGGTCCCCAGCTGCTCAGCCCTGAAATAATCACACAGAAATCATATTATTTAAATCACTTCTTGGCCCATTAGCTCTAGCTTCTTATTGGCTAACTCTTAAATCTTAATTTAACCCATTTCTAGTAATCTGTGTATCACCATATGGCTGTGGCTTATTGGGTAAAGTTCCACCATCTGTCTCTGGCGGGGCTACATGGCTTCTTTAAACTCCGCCTTCTTTCTCTCAGCATTCAGTTTAGTTTTCCCTGCCTAGCTAAGTTCTGCCCTGCTATAGGTCCAAAGCAGTTTCTTTATTCATTCATGGCAATCACAGCACAAGAAGAAAATCCCACATCAAAGTAGATATCACCCCATTATCAAATACAGTTACTTAAATATGTCTGTATTTGTGCTTCATCAAATAGTATACATATAAGAGCAGATATAGGTCATATCAATATATGTGGCAAACTATGATGATGCAATGAACAAGCATCAGGATGCTCACATAGCATGTTGCTACTTTCTGTCTCTCTGATTTCCATCTACATATGTTTAAATATTTCTTTAGTTTTTCTTGTAAAATTAGCAAATAAGTTACAATGTTTTATAGATAATCTAGTGGAAGGTATTGATTTAATTTAAGACCATGTTTCCAAACTTACTTGTGCTGCCTGTGTGATTGCAGTGACTCAGTTTCTCTGTTGTGCCATGCATTAATGTAAAAACATACTTCACGCTATGAGAGTGGGCTGCTAGTCTTTCTTTTTAAATAGATTTGTTTTATTTTATGTGCTGTATTTTTATCTGCATGTATATATGTGTACCATATTCATGGCCTATGTACAGATGCCAGAAGAGAGCATCAGATCCCCTAGAACTTCAGTTACAGATGTGTGTGAGCTACCACGTAGGTGCTGGGAACTGAATTCTGGTCTTCTAGAAGAACAGCTAGTACTCTTAACCACTGAACCATGTCTCTAGCCCCAAGAGCTGTTGCTTTTATTCAATGTATAAAACCATTTATTATTTTTATTTTAGCTTAATTTTAATTACTGGGACTTTCCCTATAATAACTATCATACCGGCACCTTTTGTCATGTGTTTGACCTATTTTGTGCCTTTAAGCTCCTTTGTATTTATCTGTGGATTTGTGGTTCTTTATATATTAAAGATAAGTAGACAGAGACGCATGCATGCAAAGTATTTTCTTCCAGCTTCCAATTTGACATCCTTTGGTGAAAAGCATCGATGAGCTTTCAATGAAGTTTTAATCAATATGTAGTCTATGAGTAGGAAGCTTAGTGCAAACAGGTTATCTTTTGTTTCCTCTTGCAAGGCTAATCATATTGAGGTTCTATGCACAGGCAAACAAGAAGGTTGGTGAAGACAAATAGGATATGCCTCTAAATCTTCCTGTTGTAAGCCTGACCACAGGAAAGTCTAAAAGCCTCATGAAAGCCGTCAATGTGTGCTTTGCACTGGATGGTTGCTGGGCACCCCAGAATGCCCTATGCCATGAGCATCTTTAAATCTAAGAAATTAAGCTGAGTTCTTCAGCAGTCGTTGTTATTGTGTTTAATGTTGTCTTCTCGTTGTTGAACAAGTCACCTCCCTGCAAACTGTTTGAGGCACGGATTTGTCCCCACATGGATGTAAAACCATAGTTACCAAGGAAATCACAACCATGGCCTCATGGGGTCTTAGTTTTACCATCAGCACAGAAAAGTTAGAGTCAGGCTTCACTCCCCATGGCCACAATTTTCTTAAAATGACGTTTAATCATAATTTATTATCATGTTTTTTCTATAAAGTATTGTTCTATTCAGTTGCTTGATGTGTTGGTCAAGGATCTCTAGAGTAACAGAATTTATAGAATAAATCCCTTTCTCTCTCTCTCTCTCTCTATGTATGTATATATATATATATACATATATATACATAGATATATATACATACAGAGAGAGAGAGAATATATATACAGAGAGAGAGATTTGAGGATTTATTGGAATGACTAACACTCTGTGGTCTATGGTCTAGCCAATCCAACAATGGCTGGCTGGCTGTGATTAGAAGTCCAAGAATCCAAAAGCTGTTCACTCCACAAGGCTGGGTGTCTCAGCTGGTCTTCAGTATACACTGAAATGCCAGAGAAGTAGGCTCTAATGGCAGTGAAGAAATGGACTTGCAAGCAAGGCAAGAGCAAACAAAGAACAAAAGCTTCCTTCTTCCACATCCTTATTTAGACTTCTAGGAGAAGGTATGGCCCAGATTAAGGATGTCTTCCCAGCTCAAGATACAGATGAAAGAGCTGTCTCAAAGATCCAGATCCAGATTAGAAGTCGATATTCCTCCTTTAAGACAAGCAAAAGTCCCTCACAGGCATGCCCTCCATTTTCAGATTAGTTAATTCCGATGTGGTCATATTGACAACCAAGAATAACAATCACACTTGGTTAGCCGTATAATTTGGTTTGGCATCTGGGTTAACATTTTACTTCAGGCACATGTGTTCCAGTTTGGAATCTCATGGTTATATAGTATCTTAATCACACACTTTAAACCCTTCAACTCCAAATGTCGGATTCAATATGAAAGAATTTAGATCATGTTGAAAGTCAGATATCTTCTTTTTTTACTCCAAGGTAAAAGGAAGAATGGAGTCTGGAGGGAGCTACAAAGTCTTCATTAAACATTGCTTTCATGCTTTGTTCATTCATCAAGATTCCAGAAGGCAAGGGGAGAATTAGCAATCAACACAGGCAATATTCCCTAGGATCTTCATAGGTTCTTCCCCTCTTGGCCTTTCATCCAGTCACAGGTCTAGAGACTGGACGTTGAGGGGGTTCACTGGCAGTATGCAAACTTTCCCATCTTTAATCCTCATTGTATTATCTCTCCTCCCTTCTCCCCTCCCTATCTGTCATCTGTCTGTCTGTCTGCCATCTATTCATCTATCATCTATCTATCTATATGTATTTATCATCTATCTATCATTTATCTATCTATCTAACTATCATCTATCTGCCTACTTATTTATACTGATGGAGGCTCCATGTAGAAATGTCTCAACTATCTTGGGTCATAGCATCAGCAATCAAACAGAATGTTTAATGTGTGACTTAATACCAAAGAACAGAATTCAGCAAGCGAACTTCTAATCCACCGTGGTGTGATTGTCAACTGAAGGCCTTCAAGCTCCAGGTGAGCTAAACCCTAAGCCCCAGGCGGACAGCTTTAACTTCATTCCCAACCTCCAATCAGTTTCCACACGTGTTGATTAAACCACATCATTACTCTTCATTTGTTCTGTTCACTTCCTAGTTTTACCAGTGGCAATCTTGCTGAAGTTATACTTACCTCTTGCTGAGGTTTTGCTAATTTTATCTTGTATAGCGTCCTTCTCCTGAGCCCTCCACCTTTTTTCCCTCCAATGGAGTCTCCAGTCTCCTGCCAACCTGCTGCTGCTGGCTTTCTCCAGTCTAACCATGCTGTGCACTCATGTTTGAAAAACTTCAAGCATTACTTAAATTTTTCTGAAAACCACCCTACCCTTTTGCTCTCATGGCAGTGAGATTGAAAAGCAGAAAATCCTGCAGCACACCAGTGGTGTTGCGAGGGATCCAGAAGTAAAACCCAGAGTTGTCCACACTGGCTGCGTTTGTCTTACTGTGGTCCTATCAGGTAACTCACTTTCCACGTTTTCTTACTTTAAAGAATGTTTACTGCCCATGTGCACAATTCCCCAATCTGGAGGATAGAAGCTATCTGTCATTGAACGAACTCTTTAAAATGGTAAAATTTGTTCCCTCCCCACCTTGGGGATTCTCTGCAAAAGCCAAATGACCTTTAAGAGATCACTTTAAAGTTGGTCACTGTAAGCAGAGACTGCTTGTTTGTTTCCCAGCCACCCAGATCTGAAATAATCACACAGAAACTGTATTAATTAAAACACTGCTTGGCCAATAGCTTAGGCATTCTCCCTATCAGTCCATTTCCCAGAGTCATGACTTTTAAGTGTATTTTTATGTCATGCTTTACTTAAGAGGAATCATCCATGGGAGCATTGGACTGAACTATCCATTGGAGCTTTTGGGGGGTCACCAGTGAGTACACAGATGAAGGTAATGATGTCTGCATGCCCTGAATCTGTCAGTAGCAATAGTTTGGCAGTGAAGGAGAGGATCCTCTGAGTCTGTCCTCCAGCCATGCCTATATGCCGATGGGCCCATTCTTGTACACATCCAATAGGGTCATCTTTCCTTCCCCTTCCCCCTTGACTCCATTTTCTCCAGTAGGCACCCTTTTACTTTCATGCCGTCTACTTCCCCCTTAGAGTCCACACCGGAGTGAAAATGTTACTTTTCATTTTTAGACTGGCCTCTTCACTTAGCATAATGATCCCCAGTTTCATCCATGTTTCTGAACTTGCTATAATCTGGTTTTTCTTTATTATGAGATAACGCTCCACTGTGCGCGTATGCAAACTTCCATTATCTGTTTATGCGAGGATAAGCACCTAGCAATATCTCGGCTCCTGTGACTAGTGCCATGATTAACATGGGCATGCAGCTGTCTCTACTGCATCGATTCTTACTGGGCACACACCCAGGAGTGTTAGAGCTGGGTCATGTAGTAGTTTTAGCTTCAGTTCTTCAAAGAACTCCCAAATTGATTTCCATAGTGGCTGAGCAACTTACATTTTCCCTAACAGTGCAGGAAATGTCCTTTGTCCCTGAACTCTTACTAGGGTTTATGACTTCTTGTACTCTTGGTGGCAGCTGCTCTGACTGGAGTGGGATAATACCTTAATGGTAATTGTTGTTCAGTGATAGGGTCTTATCATCTAGTTCTGGTGGGCCACCAAGAGAAACAACAAGAGCCTATGTTGTTGTACTAATCGCTGGAGCCTCTCTGACCAACAACTCGTAAGCAGGTACCCTATTCATAGCATTTGGGGGAAGGCAGTGTTAAATAACACACAGCTTCTGGGAATAGTTTTTCCCAGCCTTGCAGGATATCTCCTTTCAAACTATTTTTAAAAATAAATTGCATCTTTAGTTCAGCTACATGATAGTAAGTTCCAGAGGCCTTTTTCATACCCTATTTGTTTTGTGTGACCCTTTCTCCCCCCCCCATCTCTCCATGCTTGATCTCTCTCAATTTCCGCACTATGCTTCATATTATCTGTATCCGACTTCTCCTCCCAAATGCTTCTTTCTAGTTTTCTGGCTTCTGCAGGAACTTCTAGCTGAATATAGAGAATTAAAGATGGGAAACTAAGATTCCACACAGGAGAAAAGTGATTTAAGTTCCTTGTAAGAAATTGTTGAGACACATTGCAAGTTTGAAGCTATTTTGTCCAAAAACTACACAATTATATGTATAGATTTTTTAAAAAGTGCTAGCATTTTCTGCAATACATCAGATTAAATTATCAGTAGTCATTTGAAGGTAATAGTTCTGAAAACTATCAATCCCATAGAGTTGAATGGCCTAATTACGGTTGGACTTAGGGAAAAGGTCATTCCACAGAAAGGGTTTATGAAAACAAAAGCTGTGACAGGCATCACCTTGGCAGGGGAAGTAGCTGGATGTGACATTTTCCTGAGGTTCCTCACTGTGGTGACCCAGTGGTGGGAAGCCTGTCTCTAGCTGTCAATACTCTGCTTATAAGATGACAAAATATAACTGTTTTCCCAAATAATCAGTTTGTCATTGCACTAAATACTAATATATTATTAAATAGCTCTTCTGACGGGTCCTTCATGAAAAGCCACTTGGGAGGAAGTAAGAACGATAATACACGTCAGGTGGCAGGTTGAGCGACTGAGGGAAGACGCATCTGTAAGACACATGTAGGGTAAGGAATGAGCTTTCATAGCAAAATGTTGTCTAGAGAATCAGGAAAGTCACATTTTAAGCCTAGGACGTGTGATCCACACTTGGGATGCTTCTGTTCATGAATGACACCACACGGGTTTCAAAGTGCTAAACTGATTCTTGGTTTCAAGTCAGCAAAACAAAATAAAGGAGAAGGGGCTGAAAATAGTAGCCGGTTATTTCCCTTCCATTTGAACATGTTTCTCCTGAAAGTGAAGCTGGAACTTATTTTAGAAGATGTCTAAAAATGTGTTCCTTTTACTTTCCCCAGCTGTAGTTCTAATCCCCGTCAATCAAATGCAAATCAGACGAAAATTCTTTTCCTCTTCTTCTGCCTGCTCTACTGAAAACAGGATTTGCCTTTCACGGGTCCTTGTTTTAGCATCAATGAATTGGACTTTCTAAAGACAATAATCTCTTCTCCAGTCTCTCTTACCCTAAATCTTCATTTGCCTTACTCAGAGGACCTGAGTTCATTTCCCAGAACCGACTTCAGGTACCTCCTACCCCCCTGGAACTCTATCACCAGGGGATCCAACCTTACCTTCTTGCCTTCACCAGTTCCAATCACCTGCACACATACAGACAAGCAAAACACGCAGTCACATAAAATAAAAACAAACAAGCCACTGTGTGGCTCTATTTACATTTTCCAATGTATTTTCCCCAACCGTGGCCGTTTTTGGAGTGTTTGTTTGGAGAGAAAATGTTTCAGATTGAGTCTCTATCAACTCTCTTCTTCTTAATTAAATCTCAGCTTAGGGCAAATGGAAAGGCAGTTCATTTATATTGTTGCATCAGTTTCACATATGTGAATGTTAAAGAAATTTACGCAGGATTGCTAGAGCCAAAGTGCCACTCATGGAGACCTAAGGAGCTTGTTCTCATCCAGTGTCTTGGGAGAACCAGGTTCTGATTCCCCCAGGACCTTCTGCTTTGCCTCTTTCCTTAGAAGAAAGAGAAGGCATATGGGGGAGGGGTGATGACAGTTTCAAATCATCCCGTGGAGTACTGCACCGTCATGACCCGAGAGACTATCACTGTGAAAATAAAGGTTTTGGTATTGGAATCTGGGAAACACCCTTTCCACAGTCACCCTAGTTTGCTTTCCTATTTCTGTGATAAACACTATCCAAAGCAGCTTGGGAAGGAAAGGTTTATTTGCTTTACACAAGCCAATCATAGTCCATCACCAACGGAAGTTAGGGGAGGAACTCGAGAGAACCTGGAGGCAGACCCTGAAGTAGAAACCATGGAGGAACAGAGAATGCTTCTTGGCTTGCCCCTCATGGCTTGCTCAGCTCACTTTTTTCTAGCACCTAGGACCACCAGCCCAGAGGTGGTGTCTCCCACAGTGGGCTGGACTCCTACACATCAATCATTAATCAAAATAATGTCATATAGATTTGCTTACAAGCCAAACGGAGGTGTTTTGTTTTGTTTTGTTTCCACTGAGCTTCCTGATGACCACATGACCCTCACTGTGCCAAGCTGGGAAGAAATGACAGATACAGTAACGGCCACACAGGAAGCACATTGTAGACAGCCAACTTTGACTTTTGAGCTTATATCTGCATGCATGCTTCATGTTATTTTTAAAAGCATGATCCCGAGAGAAGAATTTAAGCACAGATCACTATCTCTGTACACAGGGTGTAGATTGGTATGTGATTTGTGACCTTTTGTGTCTATCACAGCCAGGTTTGCTTCTCCTCGGCTGTATCTCTCGATCTCAATGCCATTTCTGAACGTGGTGGTTTATATATTTTAGTATTTATTCCTGCATTTTGTTATTTATCACTTGCAATTTTAGTATTAATAGTTTCTCCATTATGTTGGTCTGGCACTTTCTATGTCTTAGATACATGCTAATTCCTACAATGACTCCAATGACTCAGCCATTTGCACTAGAGTTTGAAAATTAAGTTAGAAAATTGAGTTGTTGTTTGTCTTCACATTTGGATTTTGAGTCCTGTTTGCATAATTTTAGCAAAATGCCGTTCTAGACTATGGGAGGCCTGTTTTAGGAAGGATGCCAGGAGTTCTCTGTATGTTGTCAAAAACAAAAATAAAACACTTTTTGATGTCTCCACTCATGTCCTCTCCCTGTTCCCCAAAAGCATTGGATGTCTGTTCTTAAATGTTAGAAATCCTTTGGGAACTTTTTTTTTTAAAGAAAACAAACTCTCTTTTTTCATTTTACATACCAGTCCCAGTACCTACTTGTAACATGAGGGCCTGCTTGTTGGGGTTTCTGTCCTGCCCAGTTCCCACAGCCAATAAATCCCAAAGAAAATACACAGAAGTCTACATTAATCATAAACTGATTGGCGCATTAGCTCAGGCTTCATATTAGCTCTTATAACTTATATTAACCCATTATTCTTATCTATATTAGCCACATGGCTCAGTACCTTTTTCAGCGGGGCAGGTCACATCCTGCTTCTTTGGTGTCTGGACAGGACTAGGGAGGAATGGGCTTCCTCCTTCCCAGAATTCTCCTGTTCTCATTGACCCACCTCTACTTCCTGTCTTGTTGTCCCGCCTATACTTCCTGCCTGGCTACTGGCCAATCAGCATTTATTTAAAACATAATTGACAGAATACAGAATTGTCCCACACCACCTACTCATTCCCTTCCTTCCATTCCCTCCACCTACCTCCCTACCCTCCCCCCATACACTCCTCAGAGAGGGTAAGGCACATTGCTTTGGAGAAGGTTCAAGGCCCTCCTTACTATATTTAGGCTGAGCAAGGTATCCATCCAAAGAGAGTGGGTTCCCAAAAAGCTAGTACAAGCAATAGGGATAAATCCTGGTGCCACTGCCAGTGGCCCTGCAGTCTGCCCCAGAAACAATCACAGGGACTAGTTTGGACCTACACTGGTTCCTTCCCTGTCTGGCTGGAGTTGGTGAACTTCCATTAGCTCAGATAAACTGTTTCAGTAGGTGTCCCCATCATGGTCTTGACCTCTTTGCTCATATTCTCACTCCTTCCACTCTTCAAATGGACTTTGAGAGCTCAGCCCAGTGCTCTTTGGGGACTTTTTATTAAATTAATTTTATTTTATAATGAAAATTTCCATCTTATCAAGGTTCAGTAGCTCTTAGAGTATACCTGATATGGAATGATCATCAAGGATAATGAGCAGCCAGCTAAAGACATGTTAGTTTGTGCAGCAAAGCATATGAGAAAATAAAACCGTTGCCTCACGCCCTTTAAAACATATAAAGCCATGTGACTGTCCTCAAATCAGTTTATTTCTGCAGATATGATCTATATTTAATCTCCTTTATTCAAAAGGCTTTTAATATTTTTAAAGCATTTATTTATTTTGCATTTGTTTGCACAGGTCTACATGCACCATGGTGCTCATGTGGAGGTCAGAGGTCAACCTGCAGGAATTGATTCTCTCCTTCCACCCAGTGGGCTCCAAGAATCAAACATGGCTCATGGGGCTTGGTGGCAAATGTCTCTACCAGCAGAGCCACCTCACCACCAGATTGACTTTAGTTTTCTTAATTATGACTATCATATCATCTGGATTTCTATATAAACTTTAAAATTTACTTGTCATTAAAAAAACTTCTGTCACCTTGATTTGAATGACATTGGATGTGCATAAGTCAATAAAATTTATGATACCAAAGTCATATGAAAGTCTTGTTACTTAGATGGCCTTCTTTTTTGTGCAGGAGTGTGTGCTGGCAATTTTTTGAGGGCTGTTGTTTTATCCATTTCTTTTTCCATTTGTTGGCCAGTGTTGAAGTTTGTATGGTGTGCCTGTACCAGATTTAGTCACTAGTTCAAGACTCTGTTCAGTAGATCCAGCAGCATCAACTGTGAAAAGATGTCATTTTCAAGTGTAAAGTATTTTGGTTCTTTCCTCTATGATCCTTATTGCTTTTAAATCTTTCTTTTCCCATTTCACCAGAGAAGAGGTTCACAACACTGCAGAATAAAGCTGGTCTAATTGATGCCATCTACCATCTTCTCATCTCAATAAAATTTGCTTAGTACTCGAATCTTATCTTGTTAGATTTTCCTACTTTGTTTCTTCATCTTTCTTTTTCTGTGTGTTTAAGATTTACTTTGTATCTGGAAATCTGAAATCCTTTAAAAGGTATTTTATGCATTTACCACTGGTATATCTATAGCTGAGAAACATGAAATTGTATTTTTGTTTCACTGCGCTAAGTATACTTCTAGTTTGTCTCAGAGCCTCTTCATGTACTTCTAGGCCATTTAGAAATTTGATTTTTATTACGGCTATATACCTTAGTTATTATAAAAACTTTTCTTTTGTTTCCTGGCCTGAAGATGTGGGTGCTCTGTTTTACTTTTTCAAGGATTGCATTTATTCCAGTAATTAAGTTAGTATTTAAATAAGAAGGCCATCAAAATGGACCAATAGATAAATGTGCTTGTGTCCAGGCCTGACAACCTGAATTTGATCCCCTAAATCTATGGCGAAAAGAGTGTTCTATTTGCTTTCTCTTGCTGTGATAAAGACCATATCCAAAAGTGACTTGAGAGGGAAGGAGTTTATTTGGCTTATATAACCTGGTCACAGTCCAGCGTCAAGGGACGCCAAGGCAGGAACTGAAGCAGAGATCATAGAGGATCATTTCTTACTGGCTTGGCCTTCATTCTTGCTCAGTTTAATTTCTTACATCAACAGGGACTATCTGACCATGGATGGCTCCACCCACAATGAGCTGCCCCCTCCCCCCACTGATCATTAGTCAAGAAAATGGCCCACAGACTTTCCCACAGGCCAATCTGATGGAGGCAGTTTCTTCAGCTAAAGTTCTCTCTTCCCTGGCAACTCTTGCTTGTGTCAAGTTGACAAACACTAACTAGCACATAGAGAATCCATTCCTGAATATTGTCACACACACACACACACACACACACACACACACACACACACACACACACTAAAAATGGAGGATTCTTGAGAACAATTGATATTTTAGTCATATAATACACTTGAAATGAACCTATATTCCAGTCAACTTTAATGCTTGATCACATTTATTATTGAGATTGCATGAAGACCTTAAAAAATTGCCAAAATTATAAATAAAGCCAGTCACTTGGAATAATGATACTGCCCATTTAAGCTGTGACCCTGCGGGTAGGAAGAGAAGCAGCAACAGCTAATTGTGGGCACCGTATTTTAAGCTTTGCTCTTCGCGGAATTTTATAGAATGTGTCCATTAAAATCACTGCCTTGCCCTAGTTACAAGCAATCTGTTTTCTATGATTCATTTTTTCCTTTCTCTTGTCTTCTCAGCTCTTATATCAGCTATTAGCACTATCATCAATTCTTTTTCTTTTAACACATTGGTATCATTAGCATGCGCAGTTCCCAGCTGCATCATTATTGGTAAAATTTTGTAAACCATTAATGGTTTATTTTTATGCCAGTACCCAGTAGACAGTTTGCTCTCTCTGTGTTTCCTTCGCAAGTGAACTCCCAAAAGTCTTACTTGTCAACAGACATTTCCTTTTACAACATTATGCCTAGCATTCTAAAACTGTTTTTCATGTAAATTTTATTTTGGTGGTCAAAAAGCTACATAGAAATCTCTATTAGATTGTTCACATGATTTAGTAACAACAGATTTTAGTCAATTACACAACAGAATAATTTGTTCCTTTTAGTGTGTTGTTTTGGTGTTACTATTTTAGATGTATTAGTTGCAAAAGCTAACTAACTTATAGGATTTAAAACTATATAAACTATTTTTATCACTAAGTCAAAGAACAAACAGAAAAGATTGCTCTGAGGGACTAAAGACTGAAGCATTGGATTTATGGGAACTTAACAATTGTTTGTGCCGTTGTTAGAGTAAAGTGAGGGTAGACAAGAAGGCTCAACAGGTAAAGAAACTTAGAGCCAGGACTGGCGACCTGAGTTCCATCTCCTGGACTCATAGAGTGAAAAGAGAGAACTGAGCCCCTCATGTTGTCCTCTGATTTTCTGAACATGTGTGCCACAGCATGCATGGCCAAACATATACAAATAACACACACAAAATATTAAACATAATAAAACTTTTTAAAGAGACTATTTGGCATCAGGCACTTTTTAAATACATTCTGAATCACACAAATTTATAGGTATTTAAAGAAAAGATTAGAAGGGGGAAAGAAATTGAGAATTCAGAAACCTTAAATTTCAGGCTAACCAACAGTTTGAACTCAGCTCTTCTTTTTCCCCTTTGCAACAAATGAGGAAGTATCAGGCAAGTGGCTCACAGATAGCATTTTATGTTGTTTTTGTTTGCTAACAGAAAGCCTTATTTAAACACCACTTGACTTTCTCCATGGCCAGTAATAGAAAATCCACCGCGGAGGGCAGCTAGGAAGAACATGCAAGTCAAGAACTTA
>PVIU01012665.1:0-60452 GCA_004026605.1 Ondatra zibethicus | reverse complement strand
ATAGAGGTGGGAGAAATTTCATCCGATGGATGGAGATAGAGACAGAGACCCACATTCACATCAGAGCAATGGATTGAGCCCCCAAGGTGCAGGTGAAGAGCAGAAGGTGGGAGAAGATGAGTTAGGAAGTTAGGACCGTGAGGGGCTGGTCCACCTACTGAGACAGTGTGCCTGAACTAATGGGAGCACACCAATCCACATGGGACCCATTTATAATGAGGCATCATCCAAGGATTATTTATTTCATCATGACCATATCGTCCATCCTCAGGACTGTTAAGTATTTTTCTCACTGATAACACATACCTTCATTGCATAATCGATTAGTTCCCAAAGGCTGAATGGTAGCAAAGGGAATAGCACACTAGAAGATTGACCAACACTAAAATGTGTGTGTTTGTTTCAGCGCCTCTTCCGAATGGGCGTACCATGACATCTGGACTCATTAGTCATGAAGCTCCAAGCAATAAAGTATTTGCTTATTTCTAAAGATTCCGTTAGATTTCAGGGTGTGAGCCATCTTCAACCAAGTATAATCAGACCATGGTCTTGTTGTCATTTATTGTTAGCCTCAGCCGTGCCTTTTTCTGTCCATAAGCCACACTAGTCTGAGAGAAATATGGCCTGCTTTCATGTTAGACAGTGTCTTCACTGGACACAGACAGGACACAAAGATAATCTTTTTGTCTGAGCTTTGTTACTTTGATGGGCCATTTGACCAGGACCCAGAGAGCTTGATCACTCTTTTCCTAGGAGCATCCTGGCGTGTCATGACAGACAACGGTGCTGAACCTTTGTATCCAAAGACCATTGGTTCTGGATGCTGATGTGCCAACATCCTAGAATCCCTGGACTTGACTTGCTTGACCTCACTGTGCCCCTTTCAGATCTCCCCCAGTGAATTACAGCACATGTGCTGAGAAACGGAAACTCTCTTAAGCTGGAGAAGGGCTAAGACAACACTAAATCTCCCAACAATAAGGAAGTCAGTGTTGTGCCTGTTCCCAATTAGCAGCCCTTGTAGGAAATGATGATGATGATGATGATGATAGAGCTTTATAGTTATAGAATGATTTTGCTTTCCAATAGACTTTAGTCTTTGGCAGCAGAAGAGAAATTGCTGGCTGAGGTTCTTTCCCTCGTGCAATAAGAACACAGTGTAAGTTTTGAGTTTCTCATCATGTAGCTTCTAACTTTGATTTAATAATGTTGAAAACTGTTTTTGAAAGTCATTTTTTGCCTTTTTCATTATTTATATGGATCATGCATTATCTAATAGCACTCCTCTGGCCCCCTTTGCTTCCCATGTATCTCGTTCCTTCTCTGAAGACTCAATGGCCTGTTCTTCCCTTTGGTATCTATCATTCCTTTTGCTGCTCTCTGCTGATGGACCAGTTTCCTCACCTCTTTCCCTGTTCTCTCTCAGACTTTTTCTCAGGAGACTCCCAGGGGACCTTTAGAACACAACAGTGGAGGCAAGGATGGTAACATTCAGGATAAAAACCACAAAGAACAATTCTCACTGAATGCCTTTTTGATCTCTTCATATCTTCCCACATATAAATAAGAATTCTAAAAAAAATCAGATATCATCATCTTCAAGAAGCTCCATCATTCTTTAAACCATCTAATTTATACAAATATTGGCATTGGGAACTGGGGAAGGAGCAGAGTATTAGCCTAGGCTCTGGGTTCAAATCCCAGTAATATCAAAATACAGCACTACAAAAGTTGACATTGGTAAAGCAAATAATTCTAATAACATCAGAATTTTCTAAACAAGAAAAAGACCCTTGTCTTTAGTCAGGAGAGATGTGGGACAGATGTTTAGAAAAGTCAGCACACCCAAAGTTATGCAATTTTCTTTAATCCCCCACCTCATATGCTAAGTCCCTGGTTGTATGCTCACTCACTCATATTTCTGTCATATGCTACACTGGGCACAGACAAAACCAGTACCCAGCTGCTTCTGCAGTCAAATGCCTGCTAGCAAGTAGAGGAGCCGCTATGTCTTGTGTTTAAACTGGGTTACAAACACATACATTGCCAGAGGCCAATTTGAGATGCTTTTCCATGTCTGGAGAACGGATACATCTAAATCAAATAAATGTAAGCAAAACCATCTCGGTAGCCTCGAGGCTGATCTCAGCACAGTATAATCACCAAGGGACATAACTCGGGCTCAAAGGACCTTTGAAAAGTAGTGCATTCAGGGAAGTTCTCTGGAGGAGGCAGAAGCAGAAGGGAAAGATGAATCACAGTACTCAGACCCTTTCCAAGAGGCTGATTCGCTACCTTAAACTCATCAGTAACACGAGTCCCACCAAATGCACGCATTCTGCTTGCCATTCCTTAAGCTCAACGCTGCATATCCAGATGGTGAACGAAGATATCTGGCCCAATAAGATGGAGACAAGTTCAGAGAGAGATGCTGGCCTCATTGTATTTGGCAGTTGCCTATCGTACAAGCCTGGAATCTCCAGAATCGTGTTTTCTGCCATGCATGAACTGAGCCATCCAACAAGAAGCACATTTTATGGGTACCACATTCTAACTCTATAATAAGACATATCATTTTGAGAATGGAAA
Organism: Ondatra zibethicus; assembly: GCA_004026605.1. Lineage (NCBI taxonomy): Eukaryota > Metazoa > Chordata > Mammalia > Rodentia > Cricetidae > Ondatra > Ondatra zibethicus. The sequence continues at coordinate 57,863 of PVIU01012665.1, read as the reverse complement.
AATTTCAGTGTGTGTGTGGGGGGGGGGAGGTCCTTTCCCTGATTCCGTCTCTTCTTTCCATTAGGGCAATGATTTGATTATACATTTAAAAATGCCTTGTACAATAACATAAAATGTTACTTCCAAAAGCAAGGAGGGATAACTAAAGGTTTCTCTCTTCCACGAGGCAGAGCCAGGCCTGGATTAGTCATTCTATGCTTATTCATGGCTAGTTACTGAATGCCATCCAATTAATACACCTTTTTCCCATCAAGATTTAGACTTGTAGATAGCAAAATAAAATGACAATTATCGCTGGATTACGAAAATGCCTGATGATGCCATGCTTTAACTCTCTAGATTTAATTTAAAACTTGTTATTATTATTATTAATTTATTGATTGTGTGTGTGTGTGTGCATGGGAACACTGCAGTGGATATGTATAGATCAGAGGATAATCTCAGATGTGGGTCCTCACTTTTCACCATGTTAGAGACAGGATCTCATGTTTACTGCTGTGTACTCTAGGCTGTCTGATACTTGAGTGGCCATGGATTCTCCCATGTCTGCCTCCCATCCTTCCCCAGGAGAGCTTGAGATAAAGATTCATGCAACTGCACCCAACACTGCATAGGTTCTGGTACTTCAAACTCAGTCCCTAGAGCTGGGGATAAAGATGCATGCAACTGCACCCAGCACTGCACGGGTTCTGTTACTCCAAACTCAGTCCCTAGAGCTGGGGATACAGATGCATACAGATGCACACCAGAACTGCATAGGTTCTGGTATTCTAAACTCAGCCCCTCACATTTGCATGAGTACTTAACCTACTGCCCCATCTTCGCAGCCATAAACTACTTTCCTTTTTTCAGTTCTGGGCGTTAAGTCTAGGGTCTCATGCTTATGAGACAAATCACGCTCTCTTAAAGGAAACAAAGAGAAAAGAAGAAAAAGAAAAGAAAAGGGGGCATCTTTCTGGGTACTTGTGCATTACCTTTCTTAATTTAAAAGGCAGTGTTGGGATCCAAATGGATTTACATCTGTACTTCAGTTATATCGTGTCTGCCGGAATATAAGCAGATTGAAGGGGCCAAGTTGGATGTGCAGTCAGTGTAAGAAATGAATGCAAGACTCATTCAAGAAGACCATCAAGCTGGAGCTCTCTGTAGTCTGGTCAGACCTGAAAGGTCTCTAGTTACAGGGAAGACTCCTGATGTGGGGCCATAAACATTGATGCAAGGAGCTTGGGTAGAAATGGAGAAGGACGATAAGGAGGAGGAGCAAGGGGAAGACTGAATACTAAGACCAAAAGCCAGGGGTATGGGTCTGCCAGCCCTGGATATGCAAGGGGTCTCTGAGATGCAGTCGGGAGGGGAACACTTTAGGCTTTGTGAAGACTTTTTGGTTGGCATCCTTTATCTTTTCCCTAGGTGATGCCAAAAGCAGAAGAGCCTCAGAATCTCTCCAGACCATGGGCGGCACAGCAAAAACATCAGTTATGCATGTACATATCCCACGTATTAGCTAAGTAAATGGGTGTTAAGCAAATCCATTTTACAGACCTTCTTGAAGCTGGGGGCGACCATTACCATTTTCCATGAGAATATAAAGAGATCTAGTGTGTGCACATGTTCAAGAAACGACCATGAGAAAGGGAAGCTGTGATCTTCGCTCTTCTCTTTGAAATGAAGATGTAAAAGCTAGAATGGAACCGACATCTTGAGCTTTACATTCAAGGCTTTCTGTTGATAATAATAAAATATAACATAGAAAAATCTATCTCTAAATGCACTTTTCCTTAACTTGATATATTTATTTCTTGCTTTAAAAACATTGTATTTTTAGAGCACTTTTAGCGTCACTGCAAAACGCAGAAAATATAGAGAGTCTCATACTCCCATCTCCCACACAAATCTAGCCTTCCTTATTGTCAACATCCCTGAAGTAAATGGGGTGGTCTTTTCCATTGATAAGCCTGCACAGATACACCATTAGTACTCAAATTCATAGTTTCAATGGACTTCATTCTTGGCCCAGTGTATTCTATGGCTTTTAACAAACATGCGATGATGAGAGTGTGCCCTTGTAGTATCAGAATGTTTCCATTGTCCTACAGATCCTCTGAATGCTACCTTTTCATCCCTTTCTGTTCCTAATTCCTGGTAATGTACAATATTTTATTTGTCTTCACAGTTTTGCCTTTTTCAGATACTGCATAGTTGAAGTCACACAGGACGCAGTCTTTGCCTGTTGGCATCTTTCATTGCATTATATGCCCATAGGTTTATCCCACCTCCTTTATGATTCATGCTTTGTATTCCATTATCTAGATGTGCAACATTTACCAATTGTCCTACTGCAGGACATCCTGTTTGTGTCTGTTTTGGCAATTATGAAATAAAAGGCACTTTCAGTATGGTTTGGGGAATTACTGGCTAGCATATGGCTGGATTGTAATGTAAGAGTATGATTAGTAAGAAGATGCCAAACTATCTTCTGAATGGCTGCAGCATTTCACATTCCCACAAGCCATGAATAAGAGTTCCCGTTGCTCTACACTCTTGCCAGCATTTTCTGTTGTCAGTTTCCTGGATTTGTGCCATTCTTTGGCAAATATTTTTTCTCCAGCTTGTGGTTTGTCTTTTTATTCTCTTGACAGCCCATGTCTTTTGCAGAGTAAAAAAAAAACAATTAATGAAGTCAGACTCATTCATTATCTGTCCTTGAGCATTCTTGTCTGTCTCTCCCAGGGGAAGGGGCATTGCCTTCTTTAACCTCACTTCTCTTACTTTATTAAAGAGTAGTGCTGCTTTTCAGTTTGTTCAACTTCTTCCAAATCTTTAGGTTGGGGTGGTAACTTCTAGGTTCCTTACATTGGCAGTTGAAGTTAGGAGTCCAGTGCATTTCCTTTTCTTATTCAGGGATGTTATTTTCAGTTCTCAGTTGCCCTAAGTCAATAGGAAGTGATACAGATGGGGGAGAGAGAGAAAGATAGATAGATAGATAGATAGATAGATAGATAGATAGATAGATAGATAGATAGATAGAGAAACAACAGCCTGTTGTTTTCAGACTTGTGGTCACAACATTCCTTTCTATTTTACTTTTGCTTTCTCTATTTTCAAAAGGCGCATGTATATTTTCAAGAGGTGTGTGTGTGTGTGTGTGTGTGTGTGTGTGTGTTTGTGATGGCTAATCTAAATTGGCAACTTGATAGGTCTAAGAATCATCACAGAAAGAATTTTCTGAGCATGTCTGTGAGGGGTTATCTAGATTATGTTAAATGAGGAGGGAAGACCCACCCTAAATGTGAGTGGGGCAATTCCATGGACTGGAGTCTCAGGCTGAGTAAAAGACAAAAAGCAAGCTAAGGGTAGGCAAGGCATTAATCCCTCCCTGCTTCTTGACTGTGGGTACAATGTGACCAGCTGGTACCTGCCCGTGCTGCCGCGACTCCATTACCATGATGAACTGCATCCCTTTGAAATGTAAACTGAAATTTAAAGAAACCATCTCCCATTAGGTTGATTCTTGTTGGGCATTTTGTTGTAGCAATGAAACAAGTAGCCAGTCCAGTGAGGGGATAGAAATCTGATGGGAAACCATGGGCTGAGTGAGAGATGCTAGGACAAAACTGGTTTCCTGGTATTTGATAATCCTATAAAGTTATTCCAGACTCATTGTAACAATATGGAAAATGTGCTATGGGTAAGAAAAGAAAGAAAGACCCGTGGAGTTTTACAGAATGATGACGCTTTCCTGCAATGTTTAGGTTACTTCCTTCTTTGGCTGTACTTGAAGTGGTCCATAAATTGCCCTTCCTTCAAACCCACTTTATGTGTTCCTATGATATCCTTGCTGTGACAAGGTCAGGTTATAGTCTCTAAGGTGGGAGAAGAGAATGTTTAGGGTCAGGAGTAAGCTTGTAGCCAAAGATGAGTTCTACATTTTTCAGTGGCTGAAAGAAAATAAAGAGAAGAAAATTACTTTGTGACACATGGAAGCTGTGCGGAATTCATACTCGAGAGTCCATAAATAAAATTTTATTGGCACATAGCTATGCCCACTTGTTTGCTTGCGAATTTTGGCTACTTTTTCATTCTCTTGGCAAGATTAAGAAGTTGGATCAAAGAATATGGGCCCACCCCACAAGGTCTTAAAGGTTTGCCATCTTTCACTCTGTAGAAAAGATTTGCTACTCTTACAGTAGGTGGAAGTGGTAGTCTTGGTTGGAAGTTTATATCCTTTCACCTCCAGCTCCCCAAGTTTGCCTTGAATGGGCCCTTAACCTCTTTTTGCTTCAGCTTCCTCGTCTCTGCATTCGATCATTCTTTGGGTAGACTTTTGTGAGACAAAATAATCCAGACCCTTTTGGTTATTTCCCAGCTTGGGTTATACGGCTGAATATAATAGCTTCTGTTAATTCATTGCCCTACTCAGCAAAGCCTACCATTGTTGTGGCTGTTGTTTTTGTTGTTGATGTTGCGCGTGTGTGTGCGTGCATGCACACGTGCATGTGTGCATGCTGGCATGTTTATGCCCATGCACACCTGGTTTCTCCTTTCGCTATGGATTGTGGGGATGGAACCCAGTCTTCAGGCTTGCAGGATGAGCACTTTTACCCACAATGCCAGTTTCTCTACAGACTTCTGAGCTCATTAGGCTAACCTTTCTCCATGCATGTACATGCACTTACACTTCAGATTTAAGTCTGCAGAATTATTACCAATTGTAATATTAAAGCAAGTGGCACTGGTGTGACTGAGATATTTACACCTCCTAGGGGTTCCTGAATTTTTACAAGAGCCCCTGACACACATTGATTGTGAATTCTGGGGCATTGTTGCTCATCCCTGAAGTTAAGATTTCACTGGTCCTCAGTGTTACCTGTAGAGTCTGTCTTTTCTTCCCTTCCTTTTCTTATTAATACACCTGGAGCCAGACACATGTAAAATTGATGGCATTATTTGTTCATTTGTTGAATGTTTGTGAGCCTCCTACCCTGTGGTGGGAGAATTTGCTGAGATTCTGGTGACAGTTAATGATTGTGACAGTCATGGTCCCTGTCTATACTGTCTATAAGAAATCATAGTAAAACCTCTAATGAATGATCATCTAGATCCTTGGTCACTTGGCACTGTTGTTAGCTAACCATCTTTGGTTAGTTAAGACTCTGAGTAAAACTCATGGCTGAAAGGAAATTTGAGAGGTATGGAACAATATTCTCTTTTGAATTTGATATTATTTCTGTGGCTTCACCTTATGACTGTAATAGGGTATCATTCATGAGTTGAGCTACCAAACTGTACTGGATAAGAATGTGTGCATGTATTGTGTTGTGTTTGGGTGTGTTTATGTCTTGTAGGAAGTAGATTTGCTTGGCAAAAATCTGTCTTTTACATATGTTAACAAAACTATTCTGAGTATAAGCCACATCACTCCAATGGCTATGTTTCCCTCCAATCCTTTGAACTTAGTCATTCTTCTCACTAAATAAAATGTTTTCTGTTTGTAATACTATTATCTTTCACTCATTCCCATGGTAACAAAGCTGGAAAAATGACACTCAACAACTATATTCCTCTCTGATTGCCTTTATCTCCTTCATAGAACTTGATACCGCTTGGATTAATAGCATGTTATTTATTTATTTTGTTATCGTATGTTTGCTGTCACCCAAACCAACCTGAACGGTCACAGGGTGAGGAGGTTGACTCTGTTTACTACTGGATCGCCAGAGCAGGTGGTGGCTTTCATAGCACTTGGTAAATGTTTGTTGACTGAATGAATGAATGGTAATAATGTTGCATCTATACTTTCAGATCTACATGAGTACATGTTCTTCTCTCTCCTCCCTACCAGCATCCTTCATCCTTCCATTCATTCCATTGCTGCTTTCCTAGGCCCTCCCACTTGGGATGACATGGAATGTCCCACAAGGAAAGGACCCCTTGAAAACTATTCCCATGCTATGTTGTCAAGGAACTAAGTTATATGACTGGTGGACCTGAGAACTCCTGGGTGTATTGTCTTCATCACTGATGAAATCACTTCAATGGCTTTGGACATATGTAAATTTCTTAGTCATCATCATGTCAGAGACTGTAAATTCCCCTGCTCGGGGCAGCATTTGAAGTGCTGTTCTAGCTCAGGATGAAAAAAAAAGTGGTTTCTCTTTCAAAGAGCAGTCAGAATTCTATTCCTGAGGAATTCTATATGCTGCTCCTGACATACACTCTATGTAGAGGGTCATCCATTACAGAGTGCTCCTGGCCTCTCACCACCCCTTGCTAACTCACCCCTGGGAGAGTGGGAGGGGCTTCCAAGTGGTACACATCCCTTATCTCTTCTCTCAGGACGTGGCTTCTGGGAGGATTCTTCTGCTTTAGTTTGCTCTCATGCTATATGGACTCTTTGCAGTCAAGACCCTGTTACTGTTGGGGGAGGGTATTGTCTAGAGCGGCCAACTACTCGATAAGTATTTCTGATTAATGGTGGGGATGTAATTATGAGAAACTCATTATCTGAGATGCCTATTGATTCTTCACCAATAGTATTATGGCTATTTTAAACTTCATCATTAGAGCACATTTGTCTCTTTTTGGTTGATTTAAATGTGGGTCACAAGAAAGGTTCATTAAACAATTAAGATCAAAATAAATTAAAAAGTGAGGGATAATACAGTTGCAGTCTTCTCTTCACTCAGTAATTATGGGATTGAGAAGTTAGGTTCTCACAAATTCTCTTCCTGTGTCCAGCGAAATGATGGCATCCCTATTTGGAGTACGCAGAGATCAAAGACCTCTCTTGGTTTTTTTTTTTTTAAATAAAAACTGAGATAATGGATAAACATTAGGGTGTTAGGAAAGTAGCCTTGCCCACTTTCAAGGGTGTGTTGAGAAGGCCCTGTCCCTCTTTGAACTCATGACAAGGATTTCCTGGAACCTCTGCCATATAGCTAATCATCTTTTTCCAGTTCTCCTCTCATACGTCTCCCTATCTTCAGAAAATAGGCTCTCTGGGGTGAATCCATCACCATTACTTTAATGGCTTTGCATTTTAATTGGATTCTAAGAATGAACTAACTTCTGGTGGGTGTTGGGTATGATTCATAATTTCTAGTAACATTCAGATGTTCTTAATCTCTCAGAACAAGCACAGTAATGACTATCCTAGGCAATGATTCAATTCTTCTATCCAGAGGCTAGAGGTGTTTGGTCAAGATGAAGATCTAGAGAGCTCTTTTCTATCCATTACTTTGCAATTTGTTTTCAAGAATCCCAGCCACCATCTCTACCCTCTACTGCTTTGACAGATCTGGACAGATACTCATGCACCTTAGCTTGCTTGCTTGCTTCTTGTCTCATCCTGATTAGCTGTGTCCTCTGTGTCTGATCTTTTCTGCCTGTCATACAGTTTACTATTTTTGTTAGCCTTAACAAGCATATATAAACTCTAAGGATAGATAGTTGGTTATCTCTGTTTCATAAGGGGTGGAAGAGATGCAAAAAGCAGTCAGATTAAGAATGGAAGATAAAATTCATTGAGATTTAACGTTTTTTGCACACTACAATCCATAGAATTATTTTGTTATTTGGTCATTAAGGCCATGAACAAACCATTGCTCACAGGAATAAACAAGGGGAAGCAGGAGGCAATGATTCAGTGGAAAGGACAAATCTGCTTTGAGAAATGGGCAGTATGCTGGGCAGTGGTGGTGCACGCCTTTAATCCCAGCACTTGGGAGGCAGAGGCAGGTGGATCTCTTTGAGTTCAAGGCCAGCCTGGTCTACAAGAGCTAGTTCCAGGACAGGCACCAAAAAAACCAACCAACCAACCAACCAAACAAACAAACAAAAACTACAGAGAAACCCTGTCTTGAAAATCCAAGAGAGAGAGAGAGAGAGAGGGAGAGAGAGAGAGAGAGAAATGGACAGTAATGAAAGATACTAAGATGTATGAGAGAGGACGTATTTCCGTAATTTCCATAATTACTTATCTGAGCCTGCATAAATTGAAGATGGGTCCTGATCATCCCTAGAGACAAGAACTGGAGATTTCACCAGACTCAGTAGTGCCTTTTCTCATCACTGACAGGCCTAGGTGCTATGCAATCAACACACATTATGTATGCTATTGTGTGCCATGTTCACCACCTTCCAAGTAGAAGGCAGTATACCTCCTCCATAAGGAAGAAGAGATGCAGACAAAAGTTGGGGAGAAGCTACCTGTAACGGTTATTTACTGGGGAGCAGGACTGGACTTTAGAAGATCTGCCTTTCCTGAACCCAGAAGCTTCACACCTTGCCTTGCTTCCCCAAACTGGATGCTCTCCATTTCCTGTGGTTTCTTCATTCATCTCTGATCTTTTCCATCCACCGCAGAGAAACTCTTGCCCTCTAGAAGGTCACAATCTGGTGTTTGACAGGAAGCCAGAAGCTGAGGCTGGGACTGCAGTGTGCCCAGGGAGTGCTGTTTCTGGCTGCTCTTTAGCCATGGTCCACAAAGCATCTACCCAGGATTGTTTTATTTTTCCTAAGAGGAAGAGCAAGACGCTAGGAAGGTGCCAGGTTGCTTTTATCCTAGGCCCCGAGAGAAATCTATTCTTTGAGAAAGAAGCAAATCTAAGCACAAATGAGTGAAGATAATTAGGCTCAGATCAGGAGAGCGCTGAAGGCTCACAACTCGCTCATTTCCGAAGACTTCATCTCAGGCCGACGTTGGTAAGTGCTGCTCCCTCTGTGGGAAGACCATCCATGCTTGCCCGTGGAAAAAATCTAGAAGGGGAAACTTTATTGTTTGCTGGTTATGTCTTGATCCAGGAAAGATCAAAGTATAAACATTAGGCATACAAAATAGGGCGTAATTGTTCCTCTGTACCTGTGCTTTCCACCTTTGCAGATTCAACAAAACTGGATTGAAAATATTAGAGGGGAAACCATAATACAGCAACATAAATAATACAAATGAAAATATGACCTAAGAATTGTTTGTGTAGTGCTTACATTGTGCTAGATACCAGACGTAATCTAGACATGATTTGAAGTTGATAGGTTACATGTAAATAGTAGGCCATTTGCCATAACAGACTCAGAATCATGTGTTTTGGTATCCGAAAAAGGGTCTGGGGATGAATGCATTTAAATTATGAAATGGGTCAGTTCCTTTACATAGTCTAATTGAGAGCATATAGAGCTTGGTTTGGGCTATGGAAATTCAGAAAGAATTAAGCTTTGTACTAAAACACTTTAACTACAAAAGAAACAAGTAAACCCAGGTTTACCCACTATGTTGAAAGCTTTTGGTGAGAGAACGCTGCATAAACCTAAACTATTGTGAAGACTGAAATCTATGCCTCACCTCTCGCTGAGACAAATGAGGTTTCTAAATCTGCCTAGGCATCCTCTCTGTGCCAAGAACAGTGACATTCTAACCTCTCCTCATTTGCCCACCAAATCTGGGGCAGCCAGCAACACTATCCTCACTTGGGATGGTGGACTAGCAAGTTCCTGCCAAAGGGCACACTCGGGTCATTGCCCCAGAGCCGTGTCAGATAGCTGTCTAAATTTTTAAATACACTCTTAAGTCTCGGGTCCCTGATCAGAACTGGTTCAATGATCGGGCAAGAGGAATGATCTAAGTTGTTCGGGTTGCTGAGACAGGAGGATCAGATGAACCAGGGGCCTACCCAGCACTGGAGACATACAATCTCAGCTACTCTTTACTGTGGCTCACATCACAGCCGCTAACACTCACCTTTCAGGTTTAGGGACTTAAAATAGCATAGACATTTTAGAGTCAACAATGGCTCTCTCAAGGCTCACCTCCAAGGCAAGCCATGAAGCAGATATATGCTGACGAGTGGCCTACAGGCCGGTTCTGCATCCTGACAGGCTATCCCATCTGTTTCTCACTTGGATTCTTTAACTCTTCAGACATAGACTACACTGCTAATCTTGCCTCTGGAATGAAGCCTATTTGCTTCTACCATCTGACCCGGGTTTGGCTTTCACTTGGACAATGACACCATCATCTATTTTTACTTGTGTTGAACTGTTACCTCCAGCACATTGCTTTCTGCTTGAATTACCCCTCCTAGGAGTGTTAGGAGGCATAACCACTGCTGAATGTTAACACAAATTCTAAAGCCATAGTAATTAAAACAGTGTAGGACCAATGCGCAAACACACAGATAAATCCCAGCAGCTGACGAGGTAATCTAAAAAACATAGGATAGGATTCTCTTGGTGTTACATAAGGCTGTTTTCAAGATCTCTGTTGATGCCTTAATGTGAAGATGCTGAAGTCCCCCAAAGGAGATGATGTTGTATTTGCAAAGAATACACTCGCATTCTCCTTCATGCTTTGAAATATCCTTTAATTACTAATGTCTAGAGCAAATACATAAAGATTTCTCATGGTATACTGTCTAGAGAGTAATGACAAGAAGAAAAGTGTATTCAGAAGTTATTTCTTCCTTGACAGAGTGATAATTCAGTTAAGGGTTGTTTAGTTTCCTTGAGTTTGTAGGCTTTCTGTAGTTTGTGTTGTTGTTGAACTTCAACTTTAATCCACAGTGATCTGATAAGTTACAGGGGGTGTTATTCCAATTTTCTTTTGTATTTGTTAAGACTTTTTTTGAGAAGAAACCAAAAATTCTACGAGGGAAGCCTACAGCTGATAAACTCCTTTATCGAAATGGCTGGATACAAGCTTAACTAAAAAAAAAAAAAAAAGTAGCCCTCTTACATACAAATGATATAAGGGCCAAGAAATAATTCAGGAACACAACACCCTTCACAATAGCCACAAACAATATAAAATATCTTGGGGTAAGTGAAAGACATGTATGACAGGAACTTCAAGTCTTTGAAGAAAGAAATTGAAGAAGATATCAGAAAATGGAAAGATCTCCCATGCTCATGGATAGATAGGATTAACATAGTAAAAATGACAATCTTATTAAAGCAATCTACAGATTCAATGCAATTGTCATTAAAATTCCAACACAATTCTTTACAGACCTTGAAGGAACAAGACCAAACTTCATATGGAAGAACAAAAAAACCCAGGATAGCTTTACTGTACAATCCTGTATACTAAAGGAACTGCTGGATCTATCCCAACCCTGATCTCCCTCTCTACGACAGAGCTATAATAATAAAAACAGCATGGTATTGGCATAAACAACACACTGATCAGTGGAATTGAATAGAGGATCCAGATATAAAACCATACTCCTATGGACACCTGATTTTTGACAAGGAAGCCAAAATTATACAATGAAAAAAACCCCAGAAAGCTTCTTCTACCAATGATGCTGGCATAACAGGATGTCGGCATGTAGAAAAATGCAAATAGATCCATATCTACTACCCTGCACAAAACTCAAGTCCAAGTGGATCAAATACTTCAACATAAATTCAGTTACAAAGAACCTGATAGAAGAGAAAATGAGGAATAGCCCTGAGCTCATTGGCCTAGGAGGATACATCCTAAATAGAACACCAGTAGCACAGACACTAAGATTGACAGTTAATAAACTGTCATGAGACTAAAAAGCTTCTGTAAGGCAAAGGACACTATCAATAGGACAAAACTGCAGCCTACAGGATAGATAAACATCTTCACCAACCCCACATCTTACAGAGCGCAGATCTCCAAAATATATAAAGAACTCAAAAAACTAGACATCACAAAACTAAGTAATCACACTTAAAAATGGGATACAGACCTAAACAGAGAATTCTCAAAAGAAAAATCTTAAATGGCAGAGAGATACCTAAAGAAATATTGATTCCCTTAGCCAACAGGGAAATGCAAATCAAAACGACTCTGAGATACCATCTTACACCTGTCAGAATAGCTAAGATCAAAGAACACAAGTGACAGCTCATGCTGGAGAGGATGTGGAGCAAGGGGAACACTCCTAGACTGTTGGTGGGAGTGCAAACTTGTACAGCCACTTTGGAAAGCAATATGGTGGTTTTTCAGAAAACTGGGAATCAATCTACCTCAAGACCCAGAGGGATCAGGTTATGGGGTGGGTGAGTACTGAAAAAGATGACAGGAAGTGAGGGACAGTGTTTTGGGGGTCAGGTAGAAACCTGACGCAAGGGAAACTCCCATGAATCTACAAGGATGACCCCAGCTAGGACTCCTAACAACAGTGGATATGAAGCCTGAGCTAGCCATCTCCTGTGATCAGATTGGTGCCTGCCCCAATTGTCATTAGAGAGTCTTCTCCAGTAGCTGATGGAAACAGATACAGAGACCCCACAGACAAACCTTAAGATGAGCTCAGGAAATGCTGCTTAAGAGAGGGAGGAAGGATTGTAGGAGCCAGAGAAGTCACGGACATCACAAGAAAACCCATAGAAACAATTAACCTGGCTCATAGGAACTCAGAGTCTGAAGCAACAACCAGGGAGCCTTCATAGGACTGACCTAACCTTCTACATACATGTTACAGTTGTGGAGCATTGTCTACTTGTGGGACTCCTAACAGTGGAAACAGCGGCTGTCCCTGATGCTTTGGCTGACTCTTGGTAACCTTTTCATACTGGATTGTCTTGCCCAGCCTTAATACAAGAGGAGGTGCTTAGTTTTACCACAACTTGATAGATCATGCTTTGTTGATACCTGTGGGAGTCCTGCCCCTTTCTGAACAGAAATAGGAGTGAATGGGGGGAGAGGAGGAAGGGAAAAATATAGTTGGGTTATAAAATAAATCAGTTAATTAAATTTTAAAAAAGGAGTATGCTGTAGGAATTCCTACCGCCAATAGCCTTTAAGTTACCCGCCCACTTGGGCGTGGCCTCTTATACTATTTATGCCCATGTAAAGTGCTCTCCGGCCTCTTTTTCTGGCTGCGGGGATTTGGTTGCTGTTCCTTGTTCCAGCAGAGGACTGTAATATGTGAGTCTACCTTTAAATAAATAACCCTCTGTTATACTCAGTTCTGAGCTAGTGTGGAATTATTTTAAGCGTCCTTCTTCCGGAGTAATTTCTTGTTGTTCTGGAATAAGTGTCACTCTGTAGGCCAAGTTGTCTCCATTCTCATGCCTCCTAAGCACTGAAAGTTCAGAAGTAAATTTTCAACCAATAGTTTTGATTGACAGGTAGTGAATCTATGGACATATGTGACTGTAGAAACTTGACTGTAGAAATATGCAATTTTGTAAGGTTTTCATTATATAAATACTTACTGATCTACTCTATGCACTAAGCATGATAGTCCTTAGAAAACACTGGTGAATAAGCCATCTATAGGCTTTGCCCTAATGGGGCTGCCAGTACATGCTGGGAAAGGAAGACTTAAGGAAGTGGTTTTGTCTGTAATGAGTACTCATGGAGGAAGGAACATTGGGCTCATTCTCACTGTTTCAAATTCTCCTCTTCCCCTTTCTCAAGACATTTATATTGCTTGTTACATCCCTTCCTTTATTTCTTTACTGAACTGTCATTTCTATAGAAAACCGTGTCAGTCCTGAGCTGGGGTTTTAGCTCAATGTTAAATGACTGTCTAACATGTACATGTTCAGAGTTTAATCCAAACAGAGAGAAGAGGGAAGGTAGAGGGGGAGTCTTAAATGTCAATCACTGTCGCTCTGCAATGGCTCTTATTTTTCTTTGTTAGACTTATCACTAACTAATCATATTTTATTTATTGGGTATCTTTATTAATTTGTTTATTACGTGTTCCTGTCACTAGATTCCTGAAAGAAGGAACTTTGTTCATATCTGGATGCCAAGCTCCTGGAGCAGTGTCTACCTAGGAGCGCCTAATGCATACATTGGTAGACACTGGTGTTGAGTCATGCTTATGGATTAATGGATAAAGACCCATTAATGGATAAAGACCCATTAATCCATAAGCAACTTGAGAATGAAGAGTGCTCCATGCACCTCTATAATATGCTGCATTTGTTCTGTGTGGCTTGACTTACATGATCTATATTTAGTGAAAAAGAAAGCAAACCATGGCTTAAGACAAATACTTTTCCCAGGGTGATAACTATGGAACCACCGCCCTGATGCTGGAAGAAACAACACGTCCCAACAGAAGCCTTTGTGGGACTCCCCCAGATTTAAAACCCATCCACTCCAATTTCCGAGGACTGACCCATTTTCCCCAATCCAAGTCTTGCCAATCACTGTAGCTCATCTCTACCACCATTTTCTCTCAAAAATGCCCCTCCTCTGATGGCCAATGTCATAGGTTAACTTTAACTGCATTTGTACTTCATACAAGTTAACTTGTGTGGTTATTTTGCTCACAAAAGATTTTCATGAGTTTTAGTCACACTTTATAAGTAGAAGAAAGTCATTCATCCCATTACTTCATAGCAATTCCTTTTTATCCATTCTACATTGATGAGCATTTATACTATTTTTAGTTTTTGGCTATTATGAGTAAAGCTGTTATGTGTTTTCTGAAACACGTTTATTGGTGTGTCTAACCCTGTATATCCTTTGGATGCATCTTTTATTGTGAATAGAGCTTCTGGGTCATGAAGCATGAATGCGACCACATTAACAGACACTGTCTGAGTTTTTCAAATCATAGACCACTAATTTACAGTTCATCAGAATTTCATTTTCTTTACAACTGACCAGTATTTGGTTAATCCTCTTAATTTTACCCATTTTCCGAGTGTGTTAAGTGGTGTATTATTGTGGATTCAATTTGCATTTTCCTTCTGATTGTTGCATGCATTTCAAAGTGCCTTTTCAATGTTTTCATATGATTTTGTTTTTGTTAAATTGTACATCTCCTCCTTATTCATCTATCCTCTATGTAATTTGAATATTAATCTGTTTTGGTTAAATAGACACAATATTCAAATTCATAGCACATAATCACATATTCTGAGTATTCAGTATATTTCATTTTTCCCTTTATAAGTATGCTTCTATTATTTTTTCTTAAATTTTTGTTTTTATTGTAATCTTCTATAGTATCTAAAATGTTTAGCTTTAATTTATACTTTGTTCCATGTTGCTCTTAAGAAACTCTATACTAAAATGAATTCTGAAGATAGTGTTCTTTATCATGTAAGTCTGTGTCAAATTGAGTTTTCTCTTATATGTCAAAGCAAGGATCAAGATTTATTTTGATTTTGCTTATGAATAGCACTTGATCCAGCATCACTTATTATTAATGAAATCTATCCTGTCTCTGATCTAGACTGTCATTTCTGCTTTATATCAAATGTTTGTGTATGTGGGTCTTTCTTTTGCATTTATGCATTTGTATTTCCTTGTACAAATCAGGATCTTAATTTTAATGCCTGTTAATAATTTTATATTTTTTTGGTAGAAACATTTTAAGTTTATCCTGAATATTCTTAAAGTTTTACATTTCTATATACATTTCAAAATTCGGATTTCCCATTTCCACACTCACACAAAGAAACATGTGGGAGTTTAGATCAACTTGGAAAGACCAAATTTGTATTAATCTTTCTAATCCATGAATATGCTATATTTCTCTAATTATTTGGCTCTTGTTTAAAATATTTTTATATTACTACATATGTTTATCTTTAGGGGTCTTTTATATTAACATATTTCTTTCTTTCTTTTATTTTTTTTCAAGACAGGGTTTCTCTGTGTAGTTTTGGAGCCTGTTCTGGAATTAGACCAGCCTGGCCTAGGCTATATTAACATATTTCTTAAGTATCTGAAAAATTTGGATATTAATCTAAATAGATTATTTATTTAGTTTATTTTAAAGTTGTTTTTGCTGGTATATAATAAATACAAATTAGTTTATTGACTATGTATCTTATATTATTTTCTTTTTTGACATAATTATTTATATATTAATATGATATTTTATTCAATATTCTGTATTATAATATTCTTTATATTATGCTATAATACTTAATTCCAACAGCCTCTAAATATTTAAAATGTTGACCTCTTGGAATAAAATGACAGCTTTATTTCCATATCTTGCATTCTCGTCTACATACATATGTTTCATGAATTATCTTATTTTCTTGTGTATTATGATGGCCACACACAGCCTGTAAAACAGTATAGAATAGGTATGGGGAGAGCAAGTATCATTCTCTATTTCCTTATCTCTCTTAAAAGCTGTAACAGAAAGCATTGTTTCAGAGACAACCTTTTGGGATATTTAAACTAAAATGTATATTGGAAAATTCAAGGTAAAAAATAAATGAAAATGGCAGGTGGTTTATATGTTTGAATATCTGGTCTCCCATTGGTAGAACTGTTTGGGAAGGATAAGGAAATGTTGCCTTTTTGGAAGAGGTGTGTCAATGGGGACAGGCTTTAAGGTTTCAAAAGATTTGCACCATTCCCAGTAAGCTCTCTGCTTCTTATTTGCAGTTTTGAGGTAAGAGATCTCAGTGGTTCTTCCTGTTGTGTTCCATCATCATGGACTCTAACATTCTGTAACCATAAACCCAATTAAATGCTTTCTTCTATAAGCTGCCTTGATCATAATGTCAGCACAGCAATAGAAAAAGAACTAAGATTAAGGATTTCTCTCATCTGGAGCGATCATTTCAGTTTGCTTTCTCTTAGTCACACAAGTCTGAAGGCTCTACTGAAAAATGAAGCTGTGTATTATAGAATGGGGTTCCCATACTAAATAATCTGCTGATCTGGCTGATTTTTCCAAGCAGAGATGGAGAGAAAAGGACTGAGACAAAGAAGGCAGTACATTGTGACATGTTATCGTCTGATAGTATGGGGTCTGGTCTTTGGTTTCATGGACTCAAGAACATGCTTTTTCTTTTCATCTAGGTCTTGGCCATGGTTAACAGTAATATGACTCAAAAATAACAGTATATAACCTAGATGACAACCTGCAACCTTCTAGTAGGAAAAGGACATGCTAGGACAGCGCTCGCTGGCTGAGTTCTGCTGTTGGGTGCTCTCCTTCTCTCCGCAAGACTAGATGAATTTAGGAGGCTAAATTGAAGTTATCAAAAAGTTTTCAATTTGAGACCTGAATAGCTTTTAAGGATTTTTGCGTAATAATTAATACATTTTAGGTCATTAGGGCATGTCTATCTAGAAAGCTTGAATTCGTGTAGACAAAAGGCCAGGGAGCTACGGCTTTCCACAGTGGTCTTCCGGCCTCTCATCCAAATGAATGTTTTCAAAAAGTCACTTAGGACCGTTAGGGTTTTGTTTTTATTTTTTAACCAACTTAAGGAATGATGACATTTTATTTCTTTTCTTTTATCTAGCAATCTATGTGAACCTTTATTTTAATTCTTTGAACAGGAGGCTATGAACCCGGAAAATTTAGTGAAGACCAAAGGTAGCAGAAGTATGCTCCATATTATATTTTCTTATTAAAGGTAGGTAATAATTCATACATAAAAGCTAAGCTTTAACAAAGTATATGAAATAAAGAAAGAATATAAGACATTTCAACTTGTGTGCATGGCTATTGTGAAACTGAGACCAAGGCCAGGTTCAGTTACTAGCCAAAGCCCACGAGCCATGTATCAAGAGCCCTGATTTGATGGACATGCCCATACTCAACCCTAAGAACATCTGTAGACACTAGGACCATGTGGTTAAAGTGAGTTTTGTGGAGTATGTCTTTTTGCCTGAATCACGATTAATAAAAGCTCAGGGTCAGAAATTGGGCTTCAACCTGAAGATCCGAAAAGCAAAACAGCCAGCCACTGGCTCTTACCTTGACTTCAGTGTGAAATGGCGACACTGCCTCCAGGAATCTCAGAATGAGACTGTGTCTGAGAGCTGTCTCCTCCTGTTTTATAATCTTCTCTAGGGCTGAGATTAAAGGTGTGTACCACTGGGATTAAAGGCAGGCACCACCCGATTTCTATGGCAATGAGTGTGGCTACTGGGATTAAAGGTGTGTGTCATTGTGGCTACTGGGATTAAAGGTGTGTGTTACCATAATCTTGTCTGTAAGGCTGACCAGTGGGACTGTTTTACTCTCAGATCTTCAGGCAGTCTTTATTTATTAAAGTACAATTTAAATGTCCATACAATTGCTCACCTACTTTTACATAAGGATGAAGTTCATGATGGATAAATCCTGCATATTCTGAAATATCAAAATGTTTCAAATGCCATTAAGAATGTACACATTTTTGGTTCTGAAAATAGATATACAATGAATGACGTTTGCTGCAGTTTAAACTCCCTACTCCTCAGAGTAGAGTAATAAATGTCTCAGGCAGGCTGCCTTTGCCAGCCTTCCAGCCTTACTGGCTATGAACTGAAGAATTTCCTTCCCATCTCTTAAATGCTACTATCCTTTGTATATTATAAAATTACCACTCACTCATTCTTTAAATAATTCATCAAATATTGAGAACCTTCTGGGTGTGTACAGGGGACAGGGAAGTAAAATGGGCAAAGTGGCCTGGTTTCATTGGATGAACACCAAAGACGTGTCGCAGAAGACAGGTGTGGTGCTGCCTCCCATGTGACAAAGCAGACTTGAAGACAACAGAAGCAGGTTTATTGTCAAGTTAAACATTATTACAGGAAGCCTTTGTTTTGTATGCATATATGAGGACACATGTGGAGCATGGCTGGTGATTGTGAAAAATTATCCTGAAGGTCAGGTGACACAGGAACTTGGAAAACACTGACCTAGAAAAGGTGCTTTTATCCTGAGGTGCTCTTAAAAAGCACTGAAGAGCGCTAACCCTCAGATTTTAAATTTTGCTGGCCATTATTGCTTGTAATAAATAATAATAAAACAATAATAAGAGGAATGTAATAGCCATACCATCATTTTTAGATGTTCTTTACACATAACCTCAATAAATCCTCACACATAGCTTGAGTAGAGGAAGTAGTGACCCCTGGTTTAGAGTGGAATATGTTGCTCCCAGACTTTAACTGTCCTGGCATTTCTTAAACCCACATTTCCTACATGCCTGGTAGCTTTCCTATGTTGTCCTATCCAGCTAGAGTCTCAGAATTCCTTTCTCAAGCAGGTTTGGAGTTTCTAGGATTATCCTCTGGGTATTCAGCTCCATACCACTGGCTCTGGATCATGTGACCGGGAGAACCTCCCCTCCATAAGCACACCTGTAACTCTCTCTTGGAGTCTGGCATTAGACAGTAGTTCCACAGTACTCATCTGGGAGGTTACCAAGGATGCTTCACTCGATGGTAAGGCTGGAAAACAGGGTCACAGGGGTGGTCCCCGGCTGATCTCATGCTGTTTTCCTCTTCCCTCTTCTAGCTTCCTGGAGAGGGGGACGTGAATTATAAAATTATGAGACCAAAGTTTCTTGAGATCTTGGTGTGTTGTATAACTCCTTTTAGAGGATCCCCTTAGGGTTTGGAAAACTCCCTCTGTCCCTGAAAAACTAAAGGCGTCTGGAGAGAGGCAGCAGGAGTTGGCTTCAGGCCCAGCCAGTTGAGCGTTCAGTTCCTTAGAGGCCTTTACCCACGTGTGCTCCTGGCAGGTCCCAAAGCCCAGCGACGCAGCTGCTATGGTTTGACTGTAAAATATGCCCCCACCACTCCTGCTCATGTTTGAACATTTGGTTCCTAGATGGGGCGCTGCCTCAGAGGTTGTGGAAACCCTGATGAAGGAGGTATGGCTGGCAGAGATGTGTCTCTTGGGGTGGGTCATTGAGAGCTGTTATTTCACCCTATTTCTGGGCCTAAGCTCTCTTCTTCCTGATGGCCACTATAATATAAACAGCTGCAAGGTCCCACCTCCACACTAATTGCTGTGCTGTCCCCTCTGTGATAAACCATACCCTCTAAACTGTGAGCCGAAAGAAGCCCTTAGGTTGCTTCTATATGGTGGGCTGTCACAGTAGCTGAGCTAGCCTTGCACACAGTCACTCAGAATCCCAATGCCAGGATTTTAGCCATCGTGACATGACGCTGCTTCTGAACTGAGTGGGAAAAACTCACAGGGCTTGATCCTTTGGGGCTTGCCAGAACAACCGACCCAGACAGGAAACTGAGGCCTGGGCAAGTCCCATCCAGAAATCAGGCAGTAGTTGGCTGGGCCGTCCTCCACGATGCTAGTGTCCAGATACCAGGACAGTTGAAAACGAGAGGAAAGAGTGACTGTTTGCCAAAGGGAGTCGGAGAGATGAGCCAAAAGAAAGAGAACATGAAGAAAGGGCCCTCTCCAGCTTTTTGGAAAATGGCCATGGGGGTTAAACTTTTCTTCTGTCACTCTGTCAAAGACATAAGTTTGAACTATGACACGATCTGAGTTCACTCTGTCTGCTGTAACGAAATACCATAGACTGGCTAACATAAACCGCACATATTTGTTTTTTATTCTAGTTGCTTGAAAGTCTAAGGCCAAGGCGCTTGCAGATAGACATTGGGTGTGCCAAGGTCCCATCGTTTGGCTTGTAAGTAGCTTCACAGGGTGAAAGAGGCAAACAAACATCCTCGAGCCAGTCACATTCATGAGGGACTCTGACACCTCCTAGAGGGCCTGTCTCTTAATACTACGACCTGGAAATTAGGTCTCTCTGCAAGACTTCAGGAGAAAGGGAAGGACATAGATAGCAAAACCACAGTAAAGTTGGCGGCGGGAAGCCATCATTCCTGTCTTCCCATAAATCAACAGCAGGCAAGATAAAAACAAGCACTAAAGATGCTAACTCAGTTTCTAGTGACAGGACCCGCCCAACAGGGAAGCATCTGGAAGAGGCCAGGGAGCACAGGGAGATCCCATAAGCCCTGAATTCTCTCCCAGGCTCCAGTGCCTGTTCAGGGCTGATACCTGCTGAGAAACAAAGATGGAGACTGACAGTCATCCCCAGTGCCGTCAGCAGGGCAGACACAGTTCAAAAGCCCTTTAGGCTTGGCTGGTGACTAATATTAATGACAATTAGGTGCAGAGGTGCAGAGGATCTCTTATTTGCTATGTTTTTGTAGCCACTCTAAACCAGGGGGCATAATCAATGGTGAGACAATTTAGGAAGTCACTTCTACTAGTCAGGAGCCAAGCTAAGTCTGGATTGATGGCTTCCTGGAGAGGATAGCTATCTAGGCCAGGGGAATTTCCAAACAACATGCTACCACCTGCCTCCTACAGACTGACAGGAGATCCCTAAGAGGACCCTGGAGGAAGAGGAAAGATGAGAGCAAGGAAGAAAGAACTGGGTAACCACTGTCCACTGTCATGGCCAAGGAGCAGGGGCAGGAGACTTGAGAATCAGCCAACATTTTTCTCAAGGACTGTGAACCAGCAGCTTTGACATCCTACTTCGTAATGTTGGATAAGGCTTTTGAAGTAGCTAAGCATCTTGTGTATCTATTGGATAAGTTTCTCACCGGGAAGAGTTTCAGAACCTTACGGGGATATTTAAGTCATAGCTAATTTTCAGCTCTAATGGTCCAAAATAAGACCAAGAGAGATGAGGGTGAGGGTGGGGCCTGGGAGAGGCAGCAGTTTTGATACAGGCAGGAGAGAGATGGGCATAACCTTGAGGATGTAGTGCCAGTCAATATTATCACCTATGATTGATTGTCCAAAGACTAAGCATTTTGTCATGGTGGAGTGACACTTTAATGCTAGGGTCAATACTTTCAAACAATTTTCTGACTCTAGATATCGTAGAGAAAATATGATACCCAGCCATCTATCTACACACCCATCTATCTTCTACCTATTTACCTATCTACAGTTTCCCCCATCATCTATCTATTCATCTACCTACCTACCCACCTACTCAATCATTTATTCACTCCATCCACCTACTTAACCACTCATTCATCTACCTATCCTCCCATCCATCCATCCATCCATCCATTTACCTGCCTGCCCATCTATCATCCATCCATCCGTTTAATTAAGTGTGTGCTAGAAGCAGGCACTAGAGACAGAGAAATAAATAAGACATGCTCCATTGTATACAGATTCTCAGAGTATTACACAAGAGAAATGCAATGACGTGAATAATTACAGTGAAACTAAATTAGCGATATGATCTAGTTAGTAACCAAATACATCAGAGGAACTGGGTGTGGGTGTTCTCCTCAAGGTGTGGCAGATGTTTCTCGCCTCCATGGAGGCCCAAACCCGTACAAAGCAATCCTCTTGTTTGGGGGCTGGAACAAATCCAGTGTCTTGGTTCTTCTAAAGAACCGTGCACACTCTTTCTTTCTCATGGTTTGGTGGACTGGGCGTGCTGGTCCAGTTCAGCTAGCACTAAGTTTTGAGAGTGATAACTAAGGGACCTAGGGAAAACTCTTACCAGCTGTTGTGTTTACTATGTTATTTGTTAATTCAGTTTAACAACGGCAAATCTTTACTGATGTGGAAATTAATGCTGGCACTAAATTCATACCACACCTATAATTAATTCAAGGTGTGTGTGTGTGTGTGTGTGTGTGTGCATGCATGCGTGTGTGTGTTGTGTCAAAGAGGGGGGAGAAGGAGAGATGAGAGTGGCAAGAGAGAAGAGAAAGAGGAGAGGAGAGAGAGCTGTGAGGAGATGAGAGAAGAGAAAGGAGAGAAATTATATACACCTAGGTAAAATAGTTGGATATATAACAAGCATGTATACATAAATATATGTTATGGAGAGGTGAACGCTTCTAAGCTTAAGGCAGCTCCTTAGTCAACCAAACATCATTTTATATTCAAAATAATTTATAAAAACTGAGTGCAGGTCTTCTTAAAACCATTGTATTTAGAATTTAGAAACCCAAAGAAGGACTATTACACATACCTAAGAGCTTGCTATAATCCAGACTTGTTCCACATTCACAGCCTCCTGGGGTAGGCACCATTCCTCTCATTGTGAACACAAATGGACTTGAAAGCAATTAATGTTTGGAATTTTGAACACACAGCTAAGTGTAGTAAGCAGAGCAGGGATAACTTCTCTTTCTCTCACTTCATCCGGACCCAGCATATTGAGAGGACAGAACTTTAGTCAAGGAGGTCACTTTGGTGGCTTTTAGGATTATGTACCTAAATTGAGTGGTCCAGAGAGACTTTGCACAGTGGACCTGAGCTAGGCTGCTCACCCACAGGGCTGTCTTGCACAAAACATTGATATCAAAATTGTAAGATACTATTCCACCTCCTCATTTGTCAGCCAGCCAGGTCAGCATCCGGGCTTTAGGAAGTGTGGCTGTCTCGTGCCCTTGAAGTAGATGATGGTGGTACCAAATGGCCTCAATGTTACCAAAGAGAGAAACTGCTTTGAGACAAATGCCCATGACGGTGTGTATCTGAGAACCCACACATATACCAGGAATAAGGGAAGCCTCTTGCAGAAGGCACACTTAGGAAACAGGGTGGTGTTACATGTGTCCCACATCATAGCTTCGTTTAGCAAGGCTTCCTAAGTGATGACATAACACTTCACCAGTATTCTTCAAATACGGTTGGAAGGGAGAATGACTTTCTGTCTTCTCTTCTAGGATTATTGCTGCTTTTTCCTTTGGGGATGTTAAAAAAAACCTCCCGACTCTAGCCACAGGGTTCTGCAAGTTCAACAAAGGGGGATTGAAACCAGGGACATCTTATTTACACTGTTCTACAGTGGAGGGCATCTTATTCTAAACTGTCTTACAGTGGAGGGGAGGTTAGTTATCTTCAGGTAAGGAGCACATTCCACTAGAAAAGCAGAGTAGAGGATGGCATTTTGAGGTCAAATGTGGGCATGAAGGTAACAAGAAGTTTTGACTCCATGACTGTAATGGACCCATCACAAAAGACAGATGTTAGGTAAAAGGACCTCACCCAGGCATGAAGCTCATTCTTGTAAACCCTGCTTTCTGGTCCAACCTCTTCTTGTGCTTCTTTGTCAAAGTCATGTAATAAATCAAAACTCACCAAATCAGCTCTGGTACCCTCCTCACACCAAGGATATCTTTTCCCCCTCTCTCATCCTTAAGAGCTCTTCTCTGCCCCTTCCCTGGGATCTTTATCCTTTGGGGCCTGATAGTTGAACTATCTAGATTTGTGTTCTACCATCTCCTTCAGTTACAAACTCAATAAGGAAGAGTGTAGGTCTCTAAGTCACGGTCCTGGCACAGGCTGACTTTTGTCTCTGTCTACAGCAGAAAAGGGCTCACCACACAGTTTGCTAGCACCAACTCCCAGAAGAGTGAAAACAAAACAAAACAAAAATACCAACCAAACAACCGCAAAAACCAAAAGAATCACAGGAAATTCCCAAGCAAGTCTCTGGTGATGAAACTGCAATATGGTGAGTGCTGAAATGTGGGAGGAGCTGGCAGTCCTGTTAGTTTCTCTGATGTGATAACGTGCGTGCATGTGTGCGGGCTTTGCCCCAGGCCTCGACAGGATCAGTGACTCCCACACTTCTTTACCTTGTAGTCCCTCCATCTGGAAACCTAAAACAGCAGGTCCCTCTGACAAGATTAGCCTCATTCTGGACCTGAGCGTACATCAGTTAAGTACTCTTAACAGTTCTCTATCAGACCAGGTTCGAGTGGGACCCTCTCAATCCCAAGACCTTGTCCAGTGACTGGTCATTTCCCCAGTTTCTCTCTCATTGCCCAGTTAGAGGGAGCTCTGGGTCAGAATGTCAGCCTCCTTTCCTGGACATCACATTTATGTTACGTCATACTATCCAAGTGCACCTGGTCCTTTCCCTGGGGTCCCTTGCTCTTTCTTAGTTATCACCCCTAACCTAGGCCTTCAATTTGGACAGATGCTTATAACAGGCAACTGTCAACAGACACCAACCCTGGCAGCTGACCAGTTCCAACGGGGTGCTTTGGGGGATCCTCAGCTTGCTCCCAAGGCAGGAGGAGATATCAGAATTCAGATTTAAGAAGAAGAAGCCAGCAACTTCCTCAAGCCCTGAAGAGTGGTTCTCTAAATTTCATATGTGCTTGACTCTTGTCCTGGCTCCCTATGAAAATGCTCCACCTGTTCCTGACCTGGGCTACTGCCTGACCCCAGTCCCAACGTGAGGTCAAAGAGAAAACCAACACTCTGAAGATCACTAACGAAGGTTCAAGTTTCGCTCCTCAAAGGGATGTTGGGAAAGTTATTTGAACCCGTTAAGTTCCCTCTTCTCAGTTGCATGGAGATTGATATGTATGGAATGCCAATAGCTGTTAAATGAGAATCTTGAATTCAGAATCTAGCCCACTGTTTGGCATGGAAAGGGCGTCACCAGTGCTCTCTTCCCTCTCCTTGCCTGGCCCAGTCCCACCTGTGATACATTCAAATCTAAGGTATTTTAAAGCTCTTTCATCTGCTTAAATATATATTCTTTACTCTTCTGCATTTCCATTATTAGACAGACTTTGTGTTAGGTTCACGGGCAAGGCTGTCACCCACTACATTTGAATTGTTTGACCGGGTAGACCTCTCATATTGGTAGCATTGTTCAGTACTTTGTTTCGTGAGTTAGCTCTGACCCTAACTTGTGAACTTTGGAAGGGGTATTCATCAGGTCACAGGCAGCCTTGGGCATCAGAAAGAGGGAATGGGAGAAATGGTCAGGGTCCCAGTCAGACAGAGCAGGTTGGTCCCCCATTTACCTGGACGCGTCCTGCTGTGGGTCTTGTCCAGAGAGGAGGAAAGCCTAACCTTCCAGCAGGTGTCAACTTGGACTGCCACAGAGGTTCCTCTGGGCACTGTGAAGGATCTCTGGCCTCCTCTCAAGGTAGGGGCCTGGTGTCAGCGCTAAACATTAATAATAAAAGGCCAGAAGCTTCCCTGAGCTCTAGAGAGCAAGCGTCTGGAACTCCGCTCTATTTTTAATACCAATTTTCTCCCCGCCTTGTTCCTCTCTCGTATATAAAGATGCCCTCAACAGCAAAACCGTGCTTCCCCTAAAGTGGGAGAGAGAGCCGAAGAGTTTCTGGTTGATTAGACTTGGGAGTTTTTCCTGTGACTGCTACAGTTAAATAGATATTGGCAAATAGTATAACCTGCAGGGAACCAAGCAGGGGAGAGCACGTCCGGATGTAATTAGAAATATCCATCATTCTCCTTCCCCAAAGCGCAAGAGAGTGGTATTTAAGGGGACAGTCCACGAAGAGCCTTCGCTCAGCAACAGCTGAAAGCCACCTTGTAAATGACGGCACCTTGTGCAAGGGTAGTTAAGACTTTCCATCAAATAGTGCACAACACACCTCAAGCCTTGTTGATGGACAGCTCAGAGATGAATTTGGAGGCCTGGAAGCATGAGATGGTTCCGTTCAGCAATGAATTATATACCTAGATACGCAGCTGTCTTTTACAGTTTGTACTGTGCCTGTATGTGTTGAGAAAGATGATTATCCTGTCACTTAGAAAAAAAGGAGACAAATAGGTTTAAAACCAGAACACATAGAAAGAACCACTCATTTGCCATGGCTCCAAATATGCCACTAGGAAAGTAATTTCCTTTCCTTTAAATAACCAGGTCCAATTTAGTTGTGTGAAAATAAACACCGATCGATTAAACATCAACCTTTGCACCCATGCAGAGAGTGTGGGGGTAAAGGGTGATGGGCTGGAAAGATGAATTAGACAGTGTTACCCAGTGATGGTATAGGTGGACTTGGGTGCTTGAGTGGTTGGATTGAAATTTTCTTCAGTTGTTTTCTAACCTCATGGCTTTCAGCAAGTTACTTAACCTTTTCCAGCCTTGGGTTCTTTATTTGTAAGTGGGAATAAAAATAGCTATTGTGTTTTTAAGGTGGTTACTATGAGAGACTGCTCAGTGGCCAATAGCCAATATCATGGGCCCTGGGACATCGTGGAGAAAGCCTGCAAATAAAGGTCATCTGCTTCTTCTCCATTTGTGGGGCCAACAGTGTTTCAGATTTCAGGGCTTCTTAATTTTTATATTCGTGTAGACTTTTCTTGTTAAGCATTCTAATCAGAAAACTCCCAAACCTTTAAGTTCTAAATCAAAAACTGTTTGAGGCATCGTGTCTGCACCCCAAATGTTGGAATTCTGAGGCACTGCAGATTTTTGGACTGGGAATCCTCCAACTGAAAGATCTTTTTTATAAAATCCAGTACATCCCTATGGTAGCACTAATATGTCACCATACAAGTGTCCCTTTGGCTCGAGTACTAATGCCTCCTTGGAGCTGGCACCTACCTCATTCTAAAGAAGAGGAGGAGGAAGAGGAAGAAAAGGAGGAGGATGAATAGAAGGAGGAGGAAGAGGAGGAGGGGGAGGAGGAGGGAAAGGAGATAAGGAGATGGTCAGATGGAAAGAGCATTGTAGATACAGGGCATGAAAGTCGTCTAGGCAGAGAGGCACGCATTTGTAATGGAATAGGAACATGGCAATGCCACCGCTCACAGTCTCACCCAGGAGCAGGATGACAGCACAGCCCAGAGTGAAAGAGAGAGAGCCAGAGCAAGGCCAGGTGAGCAGGAAGACACAGAGGGACAGCAAGGGATGCTATGAGATATGTGCCCATCAAGCTTCCTTAAGACCCAGAGGGCTTGAAAAGAAAAAGCAGAAGAAGGCTTTAGTTTTGGATGATTGACATGGAACTCTGCTGGTGGTGCCTTAGATTAGCTCACTGTCTTTTCCTATAATAAGCCCCCAAAGTAGCCAATTTATAAAGAAAAGCTTATATGAGCATCAGATTTGTTTGTTGGTTTGTGTTTTGAGATCTGGCCGGATGACCCTGTTGCTTTTGGACCTGTGGCATGAAGTGACCCACCATGGGCAGAGTACCAACGGAGATGGCTGCTCACTATATCATGACCAGGAAGAAAAGTGAGAAAGAGGAAGAGGGGCCAGAGTCTCAATATCCTTCCCACAAGAATATGCCCAGCGACCTAACTTCCTTCCACTAAACCCTACTCCTTAATGCTTCCATCAACTCCCAGTAGCACCACGGACTGGATACCAATTCTTCAACACATAGACATTTGGAGAATATGCAAGATCTAAATGGCAGCATGCCCAGCATGGTTGTAGATTTATTCTGTAAAGTACTGAAAACTGGTAAAGGTTGACATTTTAGCAGAGCTATGCAGGGCCTGGCCTGGAGGTACTATGTTATTTAGAACTGGAGAAAAAAAGGAAGACAGTGCTTCCTGGTATGAAGATGAAGAAAAAGACACAGAGCAACCACCCATCTTTGGCTTTCCTGGGCTGGGCAAGGGAGATAGATTCTTGACTCTTTTTTCTTTTCTTTTCTTTCTTAAGTAGTCAGTAGAGGGAGAGGAAAATTGTGGTTTGTTGGCAATATCTTAATTGTGGCTTACTGTATATGTATGGAGAGTAAAAATTTCCTTAAGGTCTAAAGACACGCGACAGCAAAGCCCACTTGGCCCTGGGCTAATCTCACACTTGATGCCCAGCAGCTACGTGGCGGAGGAGGGAGTCTGGCAGAGTTGTATTGTATGTCTTTCTGTTTCAGAAATCCCCCGAGGAAAGAAGCTGTAGAAATAGACACATTTGAGACACTCATCCTTGGTATTTAAAGAGCTGAACAGGAAGTCACAGTAGTCTTTAAGACAAGTCACTGATAAAAAGTTAAGTTGAAGAAATAGCAATGTGTGGGAGTGTCCTTCTGCTCTGATGACACAGAATGGCCCAAGAAAGAAACTGTGAGCAGTGGCCTTGAAAGATGGCCCTCAGAGAGTTCTTCTTGCTGACACTTGTGTGTTCAGGGGAGGCAGACAACATGATAAGCTTTTAGTGGAAACACATGGCACTCAGAGAGGGTGTCACTTCTGAATCTAGGTTATAAAAATCTAATTTTCTTATTTTTCTATGAAATAAGGCTTCGCTGTGTAGCCCGGGCTAGCCTGAAACTCACTTTGTAGCTCAGGCTGCTTCAAATTTGTGATTCTCCTGCCCTGGCTTTCCGAGTGTTGAGATTACAGGTGTGCACCACCATACCAAGTTAAGACTGTGACTTCTAGCCGGGTGGTGGTGGCGCACGCCTTTAATCCTAGGACTTGGGAGGCAGAGGCAGGCAGATCTCAGTGAATTCGAGGTCAGCCTGGTCTACAGAATGAGTTCCAGGACAGTTAGGACTGTTACACAGAGAAACCCTGTCTCAACCTTCCCCCTACACCCCCCCCCACAAAAAACGACTGTGACTTCTAAAGCCTGCGACTTCTGTATTTCTAGGCTTCTGTCTCTGTCTCTTGCCCCTCACTCTCTTTCTTGCCTTCTTGGTCTGCTCCCTGTGATGAAGTCTGTTGCCACATTGGGAAGGATTGTGGGGCAAGGAGCACAGGATGACTCCAGGTAATAGCCAGGGGACCTCATTCTAAAAGCCCACAAGGAAGCAAATTCTGCCAACAGCCCTTTCTCTTAAGGTAACTCTAGATGGAACCAGCAGCCTGTAACACCCGGAAGCCTCACATTCATTCCTGACCCAGGAACCTGTGAGGTAACTGACATGCTCTTCAAGTGGCCTTGTTAGGGAGTGACTTCAGTGGGACCAGCCAGCTAATGTCAGCCGAGCAGTCCTCTGGTGCAGCACCAAATGGTTAATCTTGCTTAGTTTCTCGTTTTGCTTCTGAGAAAACCCTCTATTTAAGAACACAGAATGTTCTAGAGACTTCCTACCCAGGGAGTACAAGTCAGTTTCCAAAGAGGTTTGATTAGTTCCTGATCTGCACACAGCCAAAAGATGTACTCTCCCAGGAAAGAGTAGCTAATGCTCCTAGGGTTAAAAACTTCATTAAAAGATATATTATGGTTAAAAATAAAAGACAAAGGATAAAAGGCAGCTGATTAATTTTTATGTGTTTCAGTATTACTATAAGGAATCCTAGGCACGGAGAAAGGAATAAATAATAATTGTAACAACTACTAAAGCCTGCACTGCCATCACCTTTGTAAAACAGTACCTTCCCCACGTCTGCTTCACACATTCTGTTGCATTTTCAATTTTAATAGATTTTAATTAAAATATAATTACATGACTTTACCCCCTTTCTTTTCTCTCTCCAGCCTCTCCTAAGTCCCCTCCCTTCAACTCCTTCCATTCTCAAGTTGACAGCATTTTATTCTCTGATTATTGGATATATTTGAATATATATATGCATATAGATGGGTGTGTGTACATATACGTATGCACAGATATATAAATAGAAACTGCTGAGTCTGTTTTGTTGTTTGTCCATCCCTCACATGGTTTAAAGGATGGCCACTTTTTATTAGACAGTCAGTTAGTGGGAGAGGTCTTTTACGAGCAAAACACCGTTGATAAAGTTGAAGAGGTATATGAAATAGCTCTAAGGTCACTTCTTATTCCCCCACCCTCCCACCCCCAAACCACAGCCTTGATGGTGTGGATACCATTCCCACATAGATTTTTGTATTTTTACTATATATACATATGTGTGTATGTAAGTACATGTGTGTGGGAACATGGCCCAAGAATGGAGCTGTGTGAGAATTCTGAGTGCTGTGGAAAAGATTCCAAAAGAACACGAGTCATGTGACCTCAGTTTCTTCAAAAACATAGAATTGTTTCTGGGTTATGTTTTCGTGCTCCTCCCAGCTGTAGTAGGTAGGAGTGAGTTCACTTCAGATTGTTCGTTATAACTGGCCTTTGTGGTTTGTTTATATGCCTCTGCAGAAAACCGTGATCCTTCTGTGAGCAGTTTGCCCATCATGTGCAGCTTGCCCCTGTGACTGTGCACTTCATTCATATGACCCCTCTTAGCCCTCGGTGTAGAAGTTGTCTGATGCGTTGAACAAAGTTGGCTGTTGCGTGAGACTTTCATCCACTGCATTTATTGGCTCCATCCTCCCAGGTACCACTTCCTCCTTAGCAATAAACACATACCTGTATGTACATATCTATAGTTAATAAAATAAGCATGATAATATATATTAATAAAACATATTATATAGATATGTGTGTGTGTACCATGTGTAACAATTTACATGAATTAATTTAAACTTCAGACTAAGGATATAATATTCTGTGTAACTTTTGTGATTTCTTTTTTACTTTTGAAATGTATTTCTTTTATAATTGTATTACTTCTACTGGTATATGTGCTGTGTTCATGCCACGGTGCCCACAGCTCTGGGGTTATTTTGGTCATGAGCCACTGTGCCTGGCTTTTTAACACAGGTTCTGGGGATAGGAACTTAGCTTCTTATGCTTGCATGGCAGACAATTCAGTGATGGAATCATCTCGCCAGCCCTCTATTTTTATTTTAAAAGATTTGGTTAAGAGCTTACATTGAGATTTTACATGTTGGTACGTATAGTTTTTTCTTGGTTATTTCTCTGTAAGCTTAACACACTCCAAAGTCACCGAGGAGAGGGGGAAGCTGAATTGAAGAATTGCCCTACTCAGATTAGTCTGTGAGTAGGCCTTTTGGACATTTAAGAAATTATAACTGTTGTACGAGGACTCTGCCCACTGTGGGTAGTGCCATTCCTAGGTAGCTGGGCCTGGGCTGTATAGAAAAGATAGCTGAGCAAGCAAGACAGCAAAGCAGAACACAGGATTCCTCCATAGCCACTGATTAAATTCCTGACCCCAGGGTCATCCTTGGGCTCCTTCCCTAGTTTCCTTGATGATGGACTCTAACTTTTAAGTCAAAGCAACCTTTGCCTCCCCAGGTGGCTTTTGGTCATA
This sequence comes from Ondatra zibethicus, assembly GCA_004026605.1. Taxonomy (NCBI): domain Eukaryota; kingdom Metazoa; phylum Chordata; class Mammalia; order Rodentia; family Cricetidae; genus Ondatra; species Ondatra zibethicus. The sequence goes on along the minus strand of PVIU01012665.1, from coordinate 26,352 downwards.
GAGTTTATCACAGCAATGCACAGCAAACTAGGTCATAGCCCTAGTTCACTTATTTCAGCTGCTGTTCACTTTTGAACAGATGGCCATTTCGTCTTTCAAATAAAATTCTGTCTTCTGTTGCTATGTTTATAATTTTTCCTTTGCTTTCACTCTTTTCATTTCTGCCACTACACACAATACAGCTGTGGAATTCTCCTCCCAGGCTCCTTGTGCTTACAGGCAAAAGCATTTCTCTGGAAATGAAGCATTGCTGAGTAGCAAGAGGATGCACACTTTCAGATTGTTGCACATCGGCGTAGTGCCTTTCAAAGTTGTCCTAGCTGACTGTGATGGTGGATGCTTTCAGGCCTTGCAACTCAGGTAAATCATGGCTTCAAGGATAGCCTGGGCGACATAGTGAAAAACCTGTCTCGAAACAAACAAGAAGCCAGAATGAGTAAGTAGATGAAATAAAGTTATACCAATCTCCAATCCTCTTCCAATGTCTGAGCTCAAATCTTCTTTTGCATGCCAAGGTTTCCTGATACAAGTCCACCCCTGGCCCTGTTCTCCTGGATGCTTCCTGGGTTCTGGGGTCTTTCCTAACTCTTGTGCTCAGGATTGGATGGAAGGATTCGGATATGAAACACATCACACAAAGTTTGTTGAGATTTTTTTCCCACCCTCGTTTCCACAGTGAATGTCCCCTGATTTCCGCCTAAGGATACATTATCTCGTATTAAGCAACTGCCTCCTTGGTTGCTCATCTTTCCCATCCTTAAGTTTTCTGTTGAAGCATGAGTAGCTGGGGACTCACAAAAATAGTTCAGTGAATCTACTATCTTAACTCTCAACTTTCATTTGCTTATTTTTGTCCTGTGTTTTTTTGAGACAGGATCTAACTCTAGAGTAAAGATTGACTTGGAATTCATTACGTGGTCAAGACTGGCAGTCATCTGCTTCAGCCTCCTATGTACTGGGATTTTAAGCAAAAGTTGCCACGCCTAAATTTTGGAGGGAATTGAGAAATTTCTGAAAATGAAATAAAAGCTATGCACACGCACACACATACACACACATGTTGTGAGATATTATTTTTGTACACTTTAGAGATACATTTCTGTCTAGGCACCTTTTCATTGGTTTGATAAAAAGCTAAACAGTCAACAACTAGACAGGAAAAGATAGGCAGGACTTCCAGGTAACTTTAAGGTGTGCAGAACTCCCCAGTGAGACACAGAGCAAGTCAGACATACAGTACGGAGGAGCAGTAACAAGCCATATGGCAGAATGTAGATTATTATAAATGGGTTAATTTAAGTTTTAAAGTTAGTTGGGAGTAAGCCTAAGTTAAGGCCAAGATTTCATACTTAATGAGAATTCTCCATGTCATTATTTGGGAGCTAGCAGTCCAAAGAAAGTCTGACCACACACACACACACACACACACACACACACACACACACACATACATTTTACATGCAATTCTGAAAGGTTTATTGACACCTGAAGTCAGTCTTTGGCTCTGTGATCTTTTCTGAACAGACCTTCAGGAGGAAGTACTGCAGAAGAACTTATAGTATTGAAATATCATCTAAACTTTATGTATTGAACATAGACTCCAATGCTTCAGGGATTTGTAGATTTTGTAGAGGAACAATGTTTTTAGAGTTATTAATATTTTGTCATCATTGGTAATATATTTTAATAAAGTTTTCCAGTGAGATTCCATGGTATTCCTATCTACATGGTAAACAGAAAGTGCTAGGAATGTACAGAGCCAAGTTCATCTTGGCCTGTTCTGTCCTGTATGAGATATATAACCTCTACAGGAGGTCATTTTTCTTATATCTCAAGTGAGCTCTTATTTCAAAAGATTCTTTTGAGATTTAATCAATGTTTTCTTAGTTTTTGGAAAGTGGTAAATATTTAACCAGTGTTGATTTTCTCTGCCCATTGAAACACATCTAGTAGCTCTATGCAAAGAAATGAAAGTTAGAATTCCCTCTACTGTAAGCTTTAGTGAGACTACTTACAGATTATGTCCCATGAAGTGCACCCCATCCACCCATAATAATTTTCTCCAAACCAATCCAGGGGACTTGTTTCAATATTATGTATTTCCAACATTACTATCTATGGTCAGAGGATCATCTAGCTTGTTGGTCATTTTCTGTAGCAACTGTTCCCTTCCTTACTCCACCATGGCTGAAGCTGCCTTTGATGGTTTCCATCCATGCCTGGATCTACCTTGATGGGTTACAACATGGATTCTTGAATTTGGGGAAAGCTCCTGAATCCTCAAATGCCTTTCCATGACATGCATTGTCTCAGATGCCTGTAGAACTAATAGCCATGAGTTACTTATGGACCCGTATTGATGCTGCGTCCATACAGAACCTCTTTATCTGCACAAGGCCTCAAACAAATTTGATAGAATTTTCCTTCCAAGTCATAGATTATTTGCTTCAATAAAGTCCACATCCTAAAAGCAAAACCTCTGACACCTTCCACTTGCAAACATGAAGAAAAGGATTTTGAAGAAGTATGATTGCTAAACCCATTCTATTCCTGTTCCTTGTCAACTCTCAAGGTCCTGCCAAGAACAGTTTCTCTTAAAAAGTGAATCACACCCCCATCAGCAATAACCCCTCCCGCCACTAAAGAATCAAAAATGCCATTGGGAAGGGAAGGGTTCCTCTGAAGTTGGTCACCCCAGACCTTTCATTTTCCAGGTGGCTAGAAGGATAATAGGTGATTGTCTTCGGTCAGTCAGGGGATACTGATGACTAAGATGTGAGATGATATGACAACAGGTGTCTGTGGTCACTGGGCCACAGGTAGGAGAGAAGGCAATGAAGTCTAAGCTCCATCTTTTAGGTCACAATATCAAGGGATAATGTTTATTCATAATGAAAATGTAGATGACTCTTGAAAACTGTCATCCCCAAACAGAGAGCTTTGGGTCAGTTACTGAATCAACAAACACACAAAGGGCAAAAACCCACCTAGAGTTTTCTCTGACTTAAGTTCAATGAGTTCTTCTGTGTGCTAGCTAGCTTCCCAGGGAGACGAAGGTAGACCGGCAAGTAGAAAGATGGGTATGGACATAGACAAATAGATCAATGGTAGAGATAGAGACAGAGATAGATAGGAGGAGACATTGATTATTTTTCCAGAACTTGTGATAGATTTTATAAAACTACAGAGGAAATGTGAATCTTTTATCATGTTACCAACAAGCCATTTTAATGGAAAGAGATTTGATTTTCCATCTTACTGACTTTGATTTGCCTGTGGAAAATCTGCCATTCACAGAGCGTGTTAGTGACATCAATAATGAAACCATCACTACTCATCTAGACTATATATCCTTCTGGAGACCAGTGCTCTCCTAAGTGCCATTGACTCGGTCGCTTCCTTATTTCCAGGAGACAGAGGGCATAGTCCCTGCCCCAGAGGAGCTAAATGCTTAGTTCATGGAAGATGGAAAGTGGCATAGGACGCAAATGTAATATTTGTCAGAATCAAGGTTCTAAACGATTTTGATGGACTAGATTTGGAACCAAAATTAAATACAGTTATAAAAAAATGAGAAGTCCTGCTACTGAACATGAAAATAATACAGTATAAGGTAAAAAGACATGACTTGTCTGAAACATCTTCTACTTACTTTTATTTATTTATTCATCTCTTTGTATGCAATATACCCTCACATGTGTACCTGACTGTATATTAAGTGCCTTTGCATGTCCACGTGGACTCCAGAGGTCAATGTCAGGTGGCTTTCTCTATCACTGTTCCCCTTATTTTTGAGACAGTCTTTCACTGGGATCTGGGTCACTGGTCAGTTAGATAGTCTTACCAGTGACTCCAGGGCCTGCCTGTCTCCTCACCCCCACCCTGTGTCCAGTGCTGGGGCTACAGACACATGCCACCATGCCCGGGTTTGTGTGTGGGTGTTGGATCTTAGGCATTAGTGCTTATACAGCAACCCAACTGCCCACTGTAGAAAGTATCTTGAGTGACATATTCATTTGCTAGGGCTACTATGACAAACACCATGAACTGAGTAGTTCAGACAACGGTTTACTCCTTCACAGTTGTGGAGGCAGAGGCCTGAAGCTGAGACCCCAGTGAAGATGGTTGTTTTTGCATGCGAGGAGCCTCTGCCTTAGCTTCTCATAGACTGCAGGAAATATCTAGGGTTCCTTGACCAGTACTCCTATGTCCATGGTCTCCACCATCACTACCACATGTCATTCCCTAAATTCTTCCATTTTAGGAGAACGCTACTCACTTTGGACTAGAGACCATCCCCAATGACTTTATCCTAACAAAATGCATTTGCCATGTCCATGTTTGCAAGCAAGTTCACATTCTGAGATACGGAGAATTAGGACTTCAGCATAGGTGGAAGACTGACACGGGTCAACCCTCAACAGGGACAGTCAAAATTTAAACCACAGCTTAGGTGACACTTATCTTCCAGTCAACATAGATGAAGTCTAGCATGAACTTAGGTCTATATTTATTAAAATTCTAACATGAGTGGTCTCACAGTGGTACACAGAGAACATGGAGTGATGTTGCATGATGGTCAGAAAAGGGAACCATGTAGAATATGAGAGAAAAGGTGGGAATGTTTTGACCCGAAAGAAGGGATGGAGGGGGCGGCAGTGGTTAGTGCCTGGTGGGAGGACACATTAGTGGCAGTAAAATGTTCTTGCCAGTGGAAGTATTGTTTGAGTAGGAAAAGTGGGGTTTGAGGCAGGATAACTTGGGCACGAAGGATTAAGGCTTTGAAGCCATTTGCCTGGGTAGGAGTGCTCAGAGGGACAATGTAGCCATGTGGGCAGGTCACATGTCCTCCGTTTCTTATCTGTAACAGGGAAACTTGCAGCACAAACTGCACGGTGCTACAGTGAGGGTGACATGAAATGGTCAGGCGAGGGCATAAGGAAGTGTCTGAAACATGGCACACTTGCTATGGTGATTATTATTATTATTAATATATGCAGAAAGAAACACCTGAGGAAACAGAATGGAGGGGAGAGGGGTAAGGTGATGGGAATAGGCCATGATTATTGATGCAAAGAAAATTGTCCCTTTTTTATTATGAAGGATCTCTGAAGAGTGTTCAGAGCTTGGAGAAGGTTTGTTTGTATCTTAGGGAAAGAAGAGCAGGCCTGGAATAAGGCCAGGGCATTGGCCTTTCAGCCATTATTTCAGAATAATTGGTGGAGTGACTCCCTAGTGTCTGTAGTGGAATGACCCTCACAATTCTGATGCATTTGCTATCATCATGTTCACCAATAAAACTTTATTCTTAGCCAGGCACGGTGACACATGCCTTTAATCCCAGCACTCAGAAGGCAGAGCCAGGCAGATATCTGAGTTCAGGGCCAGCCTGGTCTTCAAATTGAGTTCCAGGACAGCCAGGGCTGCATGGAGAGACCCTGTCTTGAAAAACCAAAACTAAAAAATTAATTGTTACCAACATAAAATTTGTTATTTAATCATTTTTATGCCTGGGTTTCCTAAAACAGTGTGAGGAAGAGCTTGTGTATTATCAGTAGGTAGAGACCACAATCTCAGGAGTAAGGTATAGAGACACAGTCAGTGAGAGAGTAATAGATTAAATATAATTAACCACCCATTCCCACTATACACTGAATTCTTAGGGGCTGAAGGACCCAGGGGTGGAGGGAAACAGCTCTAAGAACCTGTGCTACTCTATCTCAAAACAGTTGAGGGAAGAGAGAGAAGACAAATGTATCTGGAGTTGTGTCATGCACTGGCTACAGATTAGCTCAGAAGTGGTCATTCTCCCACACTTTAAGGTTTCACACAGATGGAGAGCAAGATGTGTCTGTTACTCTGGGCCAACAGTATGGCCAAGGTTGGAGAGAAGGAATTACGTGCAGGAGGAAGGCATGGCCAAGAGGTACCTGCACAAAGTTTAAGCCCATGCAGCGCTGGTTACTGTAGACATAGCTGGGGAAAAGCCAGTTAGGCTGAGAGCGGTAGAAGACATTCAGGTGAAAGGGACATAAAATGACAAAATATACTAACAAGTCTCCAGACACCGCACAGGTGCTAACTCATGCAACCTCCACACCAATCACATGTACCTCAAGGCTCAGAAGGACGAGCTTGCGGAAAATCACATGGTTAAGGAAAATGAGGCTTACTTAATATGCATGAGGCCCTAGGTTCAATTTTTTTTCACTCCCACAATTAAAGAAAAAGTTCTTGGACTAGGATTGATTATACTCCTATAATCCTAGCACTTGGGAAGTGCTCCTGGATCAGGAGTTGAAAGTCATCCTTGGCTACATAGAAAGTTTGAACCCAGCCTGGGCTACATGAGACTCGAGTCCCAGTTTTACTTTTGTTTCTATAATAAACACCCTAGCAAGGGTTTGTTTTAGTTCATAATTCCATATTATAGTCCATCATGTGGGTAGTCAAGACAGGAGCTTGAAGCAACTTTAATGTATTCATAGTGAAGGACAGAAAATATGAACACGTACATGTTTGCTTACTTACTTATTTATAGATGAATTTCTATACTCTTACTCAGTTCAGAACCCCTTTCCTAGGGAATGGTACCACCCACAATAGACTGGGTCTTCCCATATAAATTAAGTTCATTCAAATACCCCTTCCCCATCATGCCCATAGGTCAATCTAAAGTAGAAAATTGCTCACTGAAATCCTCTTTCTTTCTAGGCTGTGTCAAGTTATCAGTTAAAACCTCATCACACCCAAACAAAACAGAACAAAACACTAACTGTAGAAACTGGGTCTAGATCCAGATCAGATTCTTCTCGGTGCTTTCTTGTGGAGTCTTTGAAATCCTGCTCCACTCCTTGGTCTTATCACTTAACTAGTCTCATCTGGCTCAGAGTATAGCATGCCTATTATTGAAGCAACTCATTTTTCAGAGGATTTTTTTTTTACAAAGGCCAACTATGAAGAGATAGGAGATGCAAATATCAAACCTGGGGAAATTGGTGCAGTAAAGAGGCAAGTTGTCTCTGATTGGGGAGAGGGGACTGAGGCTGATTGCTCTGTGGTCTGTGCAGGCTGTACCTAGACTCTGGCTCTTCCCAGTGCACACATTCAGTGGATGGTGGTGTTAATGGAAGGCGGGAGTGCTGTTCTCAGCCCACTGATCTCTGAAGGCAATCGTTTTGGGAACTTGCACAGGCTGGAGTGGAAAGTCAGTGGTTTCCGCAAGAGGAGATCTCAAGTCCTTGAAGAATAATGGAGGCAACTCAGGTGCCCATATGCCACAGCCACGATCTACATCAAAGGGAGTGGGACGCTAATACATTGCCCAGCTGCACGACCTCCTGAATTGGTGATGTTTAAGGAAATTAAAAGCAAGTGAAGCTAGACAGTTTAGTAAAATTTCCCACCAATTTTGGTGTTTTTGTGAATATGTTTCAATTAAGTTATCAATTCTCGGTCCCTGGATAATTTGAGTTTCTGTTTGCAAAGCTGAAAAATGGAATCTGGAATAGAGTAACCATGGAACAACACTCCAACATGGTTCCTCCCTGGTATCTCTGCCTTGTCCCTCTTGGTCACCTGAGGGTGTTTGCAAAGCTGTCAGATCTGATTGTAGTTGTCCTTAAGGGTGTAGGTTAGAAGGCTCAAATTTCAACTCTGTAAAAGGTTTTATAACCTACATAAGGATGTAAAAACTGCTAGTAGCAAAGGCCCTGGGTAGATGTGGCTAGCTTCCATGGGCAGAAAGTTCTCACTGGATCGAAACTCTATATGTAGTTAGTCACAACAGGAAAACTTGATATGGGAAGTCCTTCTGTCTATGTTGTAGTAAGGAGGCCACTAGTTGGTTCCCAGCCACTTAGCCCTGAAATAATCACACAGAAACTGTATTATTTAAATCACTGCTTGGCCCATTAGCTCTAGCTTCTTATTTGCTAACTCTTACATCTTAATTCAACCCATCTCCATTAATCTGTGCATCACCATGAGGTCGTGGCCTACCAGCAAAGTTTCAGCATGTCTATCTTCGGTGGTGGCTCCATGGCTTCTCTCTCTGACTCCACTCTTCTTTCTCCCAGCATTCAGTTTAGTTTTCCCCACCTAGCTCTTTTCCCCTATAGCTCTGCTATAGGCTCAAAGCAGGGCATTGTCATTGACCTAGCAGAAATAATTAAATGAACAAACCCACATATTTTCTTCTTTGCCCATGCATCATCTAAACATAAATGGAGTACCAGGAAAACACAATCAGGTAGCCAACTCAAGTGGTATGTGCCATGTGAGTGGAAAGAACCCAGAAGAAAGATTTGGCAGGGATTCCTCAGCTTCGGGGGTAAGAACAAAGGGCATTGGTTCAAAGAAAATGGGGGGATATTTATGAAAAGATAAATTCCAGGAGGCCATAATGTTTTAAAAATACTTGTTCTATGCATGTGTTTAAAGTCACTTACCCCTTTACCCCCACTTACCAATACAATAGGAAAGCTGTGAGAATGTTCCCCTGTGCCAGGTACTCCTTGTGTGGGTCTGTGGCAGTGTGTTGCTATAGGTCCTTCCAATACCAATATATTATTGCTGCATAATGTTGTCTACCATGTATCTGAATATGTGTTCTCTCATTGCATATTTAGGTTTATTCCATATTACAAGCTGAATTGTGTTTTCTGTTTGAAAAGTCATGTTACTACATTTCTGACTCCCAAGAACAGCATGGGACTCTATTTGGAGTTGGAGCTTTCAAAGAGTTTATCAAGTTCAAATGAAACTCTTACAGTTGGGTTCTTATTCTTTTTGACTTGTATTCGCTCACAATTCAGAAATTGGGGCATACAGATTATCATGGACGTGTAAATAGACGAAAGGACATATGACGACACACAGAGAGGGTGACCAATTTCACGCCAAGGACAGAGGCATCAGAAGAAACCAAACCTTTCAATGTCCAATTCTGGGTTTCTAGGCTCAAAAATCACCAGAAAAAAAAGTAAATTCTGTAGATCAAGTTACCCAGCTTACAGCATTTTGAGAACTTGGTATACTTACATAAGAGAATCAAAGATTGGGGAAACCATGACATTTGTCCAATCACATAGTAAACAAATAACAGAGAAACCAGATTCTGTGGTTCCAGTTCAGTTTCTCTCAGTTCCTCTATCCTGTTTCTTTCCTCGCCTTAGATCCATCAAGTACTGATCAAATATGGCAGTCCTTGAGCCCAGTGGCTGTGGTTGACTGTCACAAGACTCGCTGATGTGGTCATCACTTTTCAGGTGTGGGATCTCTTCCCATGGGTTCAATATGGATCCCTAAATGATTTCTGCATATCACTGGTTTCTCAACAGGCAATCTTATGTCAAGAGTGATTAGCTATTTCCTGAAAAAAAAAGTCATAGTAAATATGATGCTGCTAAGATTACGTGTAACAAATAGTGATGTTATTGTTAAAGGGGCCCTGGATCGGAAGAAAGGTACCATGTTTGCAACCCCTAGTCTCACTGTATTTAGTCACTTGACCTTATCAGGTGAGCCTCTTGCACTAATCCAAATGGTTCAGTTTTTAAGTGGGGTATAGCATGTGCATTTTATTTACAAATAAGTAAATCTTCTAGCAGGATCTGTGATATATGGGCGAATGCATCAAATCCTGGCATGTTTCACCACTATATGTGTATCTTGCATCTCAATGTCCTTTGGCTTTAACACCTATTGCAACCAATCATTTCTAACAAGAATAAATAACTCAAATACCTCAAAGAATAAATGAGCACTTCATTCATTTTTGAAACGTTATATTTCATAGAATAAAGTAGATACAGGCAGTTTATCCCTTGTTTTCACTATAATGTGTGATAACATACCCAGCAGGGAAAGTTGTCACACACACACACACGCACAGACATGTGCACATGCGCGCACACACACACACACACACTCACACACATGCATATGCACAAGTCATAACAACAGACCATGGCCTGATAGCAAGAAGAGTATATGTGTCAATTCAATAAAACAGCTCTCATTGCCTCCATTTATACCTCTGGAGGAGTAATGTTCATAATACAATAGCAGGTTTTAACAGGAAAAAGCTTGTTGTTTCTGTGTGTGAGCGCACACACCCCCCACAGTGCTTGTGTGTGCGGAAGGAAGGAAACAACCACAGATGTCAGCCTTTGACATTCACCTGTTGGAGACAGGGTCTCTTTGTTGCTCTCTGCTGTGTGTGCCAGGTTTCCTGGCCCATGAACTTTGGAGTGGCTTCCCTTTCTGCTTCCCACCTCACTGTAGGAGCCGGGTTACAGATGTGAGCCTCTATATCCAATCGTGCAGGTCCTGGGAATGTAAAATCTGGCCCTTACACTTTACCCACAGGACCACCTCACCAGCCAAAGAAAGAAATTATGACAGCTTTCATGTATTATAACATTAAAGCCAAAGAGATCATTGGCATGGGATTTTCATCTAGTTCTATATTAGGCAAATGCCAAGGCAAATGTTGCAAAGCATAGATCTTTCCAAACCTTTAAGATGACCAGACTCCTGGTGTTTAAAAAAATCAAGTCATTGGTGGGAGTCTTCTTTTAAAGTATGTGTGTGCACATGCATTTGTGTACCCATGCATGCATGTATTAGTTCACGTATGTCATTTGTTACTTTGAAAATGGGAACACACAGTGAGAGCTTACTCATGGCTTTTCAGTTAATGAATATATTCCCATAATAAAAATTTAATTGTCGGGTAGGTGGTGTCTATAATATGAAGTGATTTATTTAACTAATTCTTGGGAACCTAAGAAGTGTCAAGACTGCAAGAAATATTTGTGTAGTGAATGACTCTTGGTGTTTATCCCTAGGAAAAGATTTTATATGGAAATACAAAAAAAAAATGTGTATGTACAAGTTTAAGTCTTTGAATTGCTGTTTCCACAGTGTCATGTTGGAGGAGGAGAGATGGCTCAGCAGTTAAGAGGATGTACTGTTCCTGCAGAGGATTGGAGCTCAGTTCCCAGCACCATGCCAGACAGCTCACAACTGCCTGTAATGCCGGCTCCGTGGGAAACTGATGGCTCTGGTCTTATGTGCACAAATTCCACCTCCATACACACATACACATAATTAAAACTAAAATTTAAAAATGTTATACTAAAATTTATTCTCCACTGCAAAATGTGTCAAAGTGTTGTAAGAAAGAATTTTGAGTGCTTGTACCATAAAAAATTGATAGCTACTTGAGCACAATGCATAACTGATTTAAACATCTCTCTCTCACACACATACACTATATATATATATATATACATATATATATATATGCACACTCTAGATGCATGAGAGATTTATTCACCATTAATGTGTATAAGTCTTGTTTTGGGTGTTATTTAAAAGATTAATTTATATTTCAATAAATAAATAGTAAAAGTTTTCATCCAGATAATTTTGATTGAATTACCTATTTTTACATTTAGACAGTAATGGCTCTGCCAGCTCCATTCCCACAGTACATACTGATACAGAAAGACATACCTACACAGACACAGACACACGTACACACAGAGGCACACGCACACATGTGCGGGGCCACAATGTGGGTGACAGATACTGGAAATCATCAACAACTGGGCAAAAGAATCATTGTAACAACCTCCGAGAAGCAGAACACTCCAGAGTCTGGTTGGTTTTGTTCCTACCTGATGACTATCACCTACCAATGAGACTCCTACTGTTTTCTGTCTGTCTGTGTCTGTCCCCCCCCCTCTCTCTCTCTCTGTGTGTGTGTGTGTGTGTGTGTGTGTGTGTACATGAGTATGAAGATGCATTTAGAGAAACCAGGACTTGGACAGCATTACTGATAGCAACAGTTGTAGAAAAGAAGCCAAGAGGGTCTAATGCCTGGGGATGGTTGGAAAGAGGTTGATCGTTGGGGTCTAGGATGGAAGACAGAAGAGGCTCCAGTGGCTGCCTCCATTGTTGCAAGGAAGATAAATTTATAAACAATCACCTAGAAAGTCTTGCTAATCAAGGGCTCTTTCACTTCACGGTGTGTTTGGGAAGCCATGTATAGGACGGCTAGAAGCAGGGATGCTTTGATGAGCTTTCCTTCTCGCATGGCAGCCCCAGTCAGGCCTCTCTGTGACCCTCTAAGACTGGTTTGGATTCACTGGCCTAAGCATAAATAACATCTGTAGCTGCCTAGAGTGTTTGGCTCAGAGAGACAAGTCTAGGGTAGGAGATGATTCAAGCCGTGTTCAGTAAGCCTGAGAGCCTCAGTTTCCCAACTGGTATATCTCCAAGTGGTCAGAAATAGGCATGGAGGTAACACCAGAATAGACCCTATGTCCTTAAGGCCACTGAAGTAAGAAAGTGTTCAAAGGTAAGTCCCCACTATCTTTCCATTTTGAGGAAAGGGCTTTGTGAGAGATATTTGTAGAAGTTTTTACTTTTTGTTCCTAAGTGAAGCGCCCTGGGGATTTCAAACAGCAGGAAGTTCAGTGGAAGGCTTGCAATTAACCAATTAATATGATGGAATGCAATGCAAAAACTCATAAAATGGGCCAAGAGAATGATCTCCCTGGGCCCGACTGGAGAGAACTGGCTGTTTATATCTATCAGGTTAGCAACGTGAATGCCAAACTCTGCCTTTGTTCATGCTGTGTGGGCAGGTGCCCGGGTCTGCTCCATCCGGGAACAGGATTTTAATGATGTGTGTTTTATAACGAACGGCCACATGCTGCCTTGGAAACTTTGCTAAGTCAAGTCCACTGGCATCAGCTCGGTTCTCCCTTTCCAGATTGGGACACTCGGGCCTTCTTGTTACAGACTACAAATGTCTGCATCCCCCTTGCTGATACACTGTTGTGTTCCACTCTGTTGGAGAACTTCGATAAGCTTAGGAGTCGAGGAAGTGCAACTTGGTAATTCTGAGCCCCAAAGAAGTTTGTTCTAGTTCTAGGACTTATCCTCTGTATGAATTTTCTTGCTGCTGTAATGAGATATCTGGTAAATGTTGTATAATTCACTTAGGGTCTATTACACTAGGACCTTGAGGCAGTGACCACACCATATCTGCAGTTGAAAAGGGAGAAAGTGATGAATATCAGTACATAGCTCACTCTCTCCTTTTTATTTAGTCCAGGACTCCGACTCCATGGATGAGTGCCAACCACACAAGTTGGGTTCTCAGTTCACCCAAACTTGATACTCCCTCTTAGACATGCACAGAGGTTTATGCCTTACCCTAGATCCTGTCAAGTTGAGAATCTATATTAACTACCACCTGCCTTTTGCTTCTGGTGTCTCATCACTATTGTGACCAACATAGTTTCTAGGGGTAAAATGTCCGCCCTATGGGTGTCTCTGCTTAACACATTGTACTCGCACAATGGACGCAATGACAAATTCTATGTCAACCTGACTCAACTGTAGGGCGTCCAGGTATTTGTAGACACATTATTCTGGATGTTTCTGGGTCAGTGGATCAAGTAAAGCAGAGTGTCCTCCCCAGTGTGAAGGGGACTAACCTCATCGTTTGAAGGCCGGCTGGCCCACAGAGGCTCAGCTTCCACAATGGTAAACTTGTCTCCTTCCTGACTGCCTGGAAGAGGGGTCCCAACCCTTCTTTGGATACCAGCCCTAGCTGAGATCCCAGCTCCTGCCGCCACTCAGTCTTCAAGTGGAACTTCTGCTCGTCCGGGGTGTAAAGCTGGCTTCAGATGGCAACTTCAGGCCTCTCCCAGGTGGATAGCTTTCTGATTGCAGGTCTGGAGACTTGCCAGCCACCGTAATGGCATGAGCCCCTTCATCTGAATTAATTACATCTCTCCATGTAGCTACCGGTTCCTGGAATGAAGTCTTATAAACAACAGAAGTGACGTTATATTGCACAGAGGATCATAATATTCTTTACTGACTAGCAAACAGGGCAGTTGACATTCAAAATACATCCTTGGGTATTTAGGGGCTGGTGTCATATTGAACATTGGTGACACTGAGTGACTACTTTGGGGTTTGCTTCAGAGTTCCTCTATCCTTTACTTAATGTTCCTAACTTCCAGGAAATGTTGGGTGTTTATCCATTGCTGCCAAACTCCATGGCTGAAGAGCTGGGGCAGCTGATGCTCTCGTGCCCATGCCCCGCAGTACCAATCTATCTAGAGCTAACAGGTATGAACCGGTTCTTGTTCACCCAGGATTTTGAATTTCTAACAATTGAAAAGTTATACTGCTGGCTGATGCTGCATTTGACTTACAACAAGCAATCTTAGAGTGAAGGATTTGATTTCCCCCAAATCCTATCCAGGAAGACATCTTTGGGGCTTCTTGAGGATTTGTCTCTTTCTTTGGTGAACTAAGGGAGGCATGGGAATCCTTCCTGAAGCATTTGGATTCTGGTGGGGATGTCCAGTATGTTAAGGGGTGGTCCCCATAGGGTGCCAGCACTGAGGGCTAGAAAAGACAACTCAAAGTTGAACCTCATCCTCTCTCATAGTTACATACCTATGGGAGGTCCCTGATCTTAGATGGTCAAAGCCAAATCTCAAGATTTCAGTCTAGAAATAGTTTGATCAAAAGGAAATCTGGTCTCTGAGCATAACAAGGTACTTTCCTGCAGCTGTGGCTCACTGGATCCTTCCTGGCAGCCCTCAGGTTATGTTGGGCTCCCCATCATTTTCTCTGTGTTTGTAGGAATGAAGTCTACCGAGAAGGAATGGAATGGTGTGTAAAACACAGAGTTGTGACTTCAATAGCTTGGAGGCACTGCTGGCCTAGAAAAGGGACCTCCAAGTCCCCGGCAAACCTCTGTGGTAGCTCTGGGATGCTTTCTTTAGATTAAGTTCCAATTACACTTAGATATATCTCAGAAGACATCTCTGTTTGGATAGATGCGAAGTTGCTTTCAAGCTCTTAAGGAAAGAACAGAAAAATACCTCTTACAGAGATACTCCATGCTAGATGTCTGTATTATTTTGCGACCCTTCCCAGGTCCTTTGAAAAACACAAGATGTTGTTGAGTCGCTGGCCTCACATTTAAGCAGGAGCGTGTTAACGAGATGCCCCTCCTCACAGATTGCTGTCCCTTGGAGGCAACACCATTTCCACAGTGCTTCGATTATTGCTTAGTGATGCCCCAAGTTGGAAGGTTTCTTTAAACTCAGAGACGAACATAGAAAAGGAAAGCTCGGGTTCACTTATCAGTTTCCTCTTCCGTGCCCTTGTCCACTGCACCACTGACTCATGGCTCATGTACGTGACCTTCATTGCTCTATCAGAAGAGGATACACCAAGAGTCTTAGCTAGGAGGTGAATCACCTCCTAGGTTCATCTGGATATAGTTTGTAATTCCTAGCCAAATAATGTCCTTTTAACAGGCGCTTCTGTGTCTGTGGATAACACCCCCAGTGAAATTTTATATGCATATATTTTCCCACAAGATCAAGGGAACATGCCCAGAAGGCTGTGTCCAGTGCTTGAAGCTGGACGGAATTGTATTCCCAAAGGATAAGTTGGACCTCTGAAGCCATTTGAGTTTTAAACAAACTACTTCATTTAACAGGGTACTGCTTAGTGTTTCTTCCAATGACAGGCCTTTCCATAAAGGGCACTGAGACCACAAGCTTCAGACGGAGAAGTGACAATCAGACCTTTGTCATTTGAGTCAGTCTAGGCCATGGTGCTCCTGAGAGGGACTTTGGGGCTGTCACCGACTTCCTATGCTCTTTGGAAAGGTGACAGAGTCCCAGATGTCCTCAGTCCCCTTAAGCTTGATATTCAGAGCAGAGTTGGAGCGTCCTCCATTACGATTTCATGCACAGCTATCACTGTGACCAGTGTGAAATGAGAATTGGTGACAGGGGCTTATTTTAAATGTCCTTGCAAGTCAGCACAGAGCGCGGACCATAGGAGACTTGGAGCTGTTCTTTTCTTGTAAAATGTAGCTAATAAATATGTAAATCACACTATCTTTATTCATAACCTGGCAGGGATCAGACATGAAAATAACAGCCAAAAGCCACTATTTTATCTATAATATTATGTTGAGTTAATATCTTTAAACCTCAAACACTGAGAAAACAGTATGGAAAAAAAAACATTATTTTCATAGTCAACTTCTTGGTGAGCAATATTTAACAGGCCTGTCAATTCTCTCTGTGCACAAGCTTGGAACCTGAAATTGCACAGAGGCACAGATATATCTGTATTTCTCCCTTTCCGTAACCACCTTGTACTTCCAGCTGAGCACGCATCGCTCTATTCTTTAAAGGCACAAGCTCATGTTGCTTCAGTCTGATGATTACCCTGCTGCCAGGCGCTGCTCTGTCAGCCATGGCCCCATCCTTCTTACTATTATTAGGATGCTCAGAAGTGTCAGCAAAAAGTCCCTAGTGCTTTTTCTCCCCTTCAACTCCAGGACCCCTGAGGTGGTGGAAGCCCCCCTGGGACAAAGCTTTCACTGTTGTCTCATCCATCCTCACTCCCTGGCCTGTTGGTGTTATCCCCCCTCCATCCTTATACCAACCCTGGGGACTCATTCACATTTCTAGTGGGGCTGAGAAATGACCTTCCTGCTTTCTTGGGAGGTGTTTGGTGGTGGGTCATCCAATTATCCTCACCCACAAGAGTAATTACCTTGAGGCCATGGGCTTTTGGAGTCGCAGGACCTCAGAGGTTACCTGTCTGAGTTTACACTTGGATCTCCTGAGGAAAAAGCTGCCTGGAAATGGAAATGAATTCTTGTCCCCTCTGCCATTTCTTCAGTTTTGTGACCCAGCCTCAACCAGTTCCCTTTCTTCTGAGCCTCGTAGTCCTTATCCACAAAACCAAGCTGAAGATGCACACATCCAGATGAGAGCAAGTTCCTGAGGGGTGTGTTAGTGTGGTGAGGGGTACAGCAGAGGTGGTCATTAGGTATGCAATTCCATCCTTCTTGTCGTCCTGTCCAACTGAGTTTACAAAAATTTACTTTAGCCATTGGATCATATGGATGAGATGGTCCTCCCTAAAATAACAAACATCTATTTAATAGTTCATAATATGGCATGTGTTGTCTCATTTAATTCTTGCAAGGGGAGATGGTGTGTCACCCACATTTTATATATGAGCATACTCGTTCTCTGAGAGATTGACATAGTTTCAAGACTTACACCATTGGCTTATTCTGTACCTGCTCTCTGATTTACTTCTTCCCTGGTCCTTGGGAATTTTTCACTCATATAATCAAGGTGGGTTATTTATTGTCTGTCCATCTTGGCTAGAACCTGAGCCTCAATAAGGCGGCACCCCCCCCAACTTGATTGATCTAGCCCAAGTGCCCAGCCCAGTATGCTCAGCATGTATTTGACTCTCACATCAAATCAGAGGAATCAACTGGGACAGATGAATCAAGAGGGACAAAGAAGGAATCAGTCCCCAAGCTCCTGTCTTTAAGTTTCACTTTCCCAGGTGTCAAAGCTGTGATATTGATTAGCATTTGAGTCAATCAAGATAGGAAAGGAAGAGGAAGAGAGGGAAAGGAAGCGAGAGAGAGAGAGAGAGAGAGAGAGAGAGAGCTAGAAAGTGATCTAGAGGATTGATGGGAATGAGGGAAAACAGGGAAAGGACAGAATGAAGAACAAATGAGTGCTTGCTAAGGGAGGAAGCCCCCAAGACCTTTTACTTTCAATGCACTAAGTGGGCATCGTGATTCCCATGGCAAGACCTTTGGGGACGCTGAGGCTTAATTCCCCACTTAGATGATGAGTTTGCCAGCTGATCTTGATTGTCAACCTGATTGGATTTAAATTCACCATGGAAACACACTTTGGAGTGTATTTGTGAGTCTGCTACCAGGAAAGTTTAACTGAGGAGAGAAGACCTTTTACTTTCAATGCACTAAGTGGGCGGGTCCAGGCCTGAAGAGGTAAAAGAAAGTAAGCCAAACACCAGCGTTCATCTTTCTCTGGTTCCTGATTGCACAAGCAATGTGATTAGCCACCTCATGCTGTTTCCCCGTGCCTACCCTGTAGGGATCAATACAACCAAGCACAGCATCCCATGGTCTCCGCCCCAGACTCTTATTTAGCTGAAGAAACAACTCCATGGGGACAGGAGAGGTGACATGATTTTCTAAGTGTGCACATTCAAGATGACACGCCCATGCATCAAGGCAGTGCCCAGGACTGGCTCCAGAGAGCAGTGCCATCAGTCACCAGCATGTGGACATAAAGCAGTAATCTCCCCAGGGATTTGAGGAAGAAAAGACACTGGGAAGTCTGGCCAATCAGAGCGGGGAGTTACCTTCCAGAAGTTACACTAGAGTTACAGCAAAGGGGTAGAGACTAAACCGTAAGTCATTTGGAGTCTTTATAAGCTGCTTTCTGGAAACCAGAGTTCATGGTCCCAAGCCCCAAAACCTAGAGTCAGTTCCCAGAAAAGTTTTGTTATACTAGTTGTAGAGGCTTTTTGAATCCCAGCCACTGTGGAATATTTCCTGTTTCCTTTGGGTTGGTAGATGAAAAGCAAGGGATTTTCCCCTACCCATCAGAATTTGGCATAGGAGAGCTTTTTTGTTGCTCAAGAAGAAAGTTCCAGCATGCTGTGCTGTGCCAAGAAATGACACGCCTTTTGTCTCCATGGGCCATTTCCTTCCTTGCACAGTCAGTTCCCAGTATTCACCATGGCTATGTCTTATAAAGGCTCCAGGAGCACTGAATTAGTCAAGACTCAACTGTTATTTCTCATGGAATTTCAGGGCTAGTTTCTGGGACCCTGGTCACAATCCACCCATCAGGTGATTCATAGCCTTGTTTATGTGTTCTAAATGATCTTATTGCATATATATATAGTAATATTTACATATTATGTTATTTTATATATGTGTGTGCTTGTGTGTGGTTTTTTTTATTTTTTTGGTTTTTCGAGACAGGGTTTCTCTGTAGCTTTGGAGCATGTCCTGGAAATAGCTCTTGTAGACCAGACTGGCCTCTAACTCACAGAGATCCACCTGTCTCTGCCTCCCAAGTGCTGGGATTAAAGGCGTGCACCACCACCGCCCAGCAATGTGTGTTAATTAATATATATGTTCATTAATTGACATAGAATTTATGTCCCACAACACTGTATATACCTCATGCCTGAACGGAGCTATATATTTTTCCCACAGGACACATTACAGCTATCTCGCACTTAGAAACACTGGACAGCATGGTACTCTGTGCTTGTGGGGGGTGCAATCCAAATAGCAAAGCCAGCAACCAAAGACACAAAATCAACAACAGTGAGTCATGTTTGTGAACGGACTGCAAAAAAACAGAACTTTCTTACATTATGAGAGTTTGTCAATAAGGCAATTCACTACATCGTTGAACTTCTAGCTGTGTGTGTGAACACTGAGTGCTGCAAGCTCTTCCTCACCCTGTGCATGTTCAGGGGAACCAAAAGAGTGCATGACCATCAACATTGGGGTTACAAGTGAATTCTAGTGTCCATCTCAATCCACAGACTCAGAAACTATGAGTAATGGACCCTGCTCTCAATGATTGGTTGGCGATGCTGTGAGGTTTTGGGGGGAAGAGATCAACAAGCCAATGGCCTTTAGCAATCTATCCATCAGCCCTGCACTAACCTTGACCAACTTTGGAATTTGTGATGTAGCTGGTCGTGAATAGGGATTATCTGAATATCATCTAGGGCAAAAACTGGCTTTTTTTTTCTTGGTGAAGACTTGCAAACCATTTGCAACCAAAGACAATTTCGTATGAATGGATGTGACTGAATTCCTAAAGAACATTATTTCCAAAATCAAGTGATCTCTTAGTTTTCCCAGGAGTGGTAGTTTGCTGACCTCTAATATAGTCCTCCATTTGTGTGCAGAAAGGGTTGTCTCCTACCTGTGTCTCAGGTGTGTCTACAAAACTCTACAAGATACCAAGCAAGACAGTCTTTAAAGAAACTTGGGTAGGTAAAGTAATAAAACGTACTGTAATATTGTGCTCAGATTGCCCTCTCTTTTCTACACAGCATCCCAGAAGCCCAGTTGTGGCATTGTGAGAGGAGTGATAAATAATTGGAAGTTATCGTCATCACCCTCACTATCTTTATTTCACCCCAATGCCATCACCATTGGCAACACCACTACCATCACCATCTGTTGCCATCACCATCATCCCCAACAAATCACTTATTAAATACTGTGTGTTGACAGTCCTCCCAGGACTCTATGTGCTCAGCCTTTACAAGAATCACCAGGTTAGATTCCATTTTCATCTCTATATTATCAGATAGGAAATGAAAGCCCAGGGATGTTAAACACTGGGCTAGTTACAATTAGGGACCGTGAAGTTCATGTGAACAGATATTGATTTTCTCAACTTTTTATGCTACATGCAGAAGTCACATATGCAGCCCCACCTCTATTTCCAAAAACCTATCTTATGATTAAAGCCCTTGTGCTATGCTGCTCCTTTGTCTAGATGCCCTATCATGGATGTCTGCCGATTCACCCCTGAAAACATGGGAACATACTACATCTCCTTGGTGAAGTATTTCCCTTTATTCTTGTTCACACCTTCTCCACATATAGAAACAATGACTGTCTCCCGCCTATTTTTAGCATGATACATAGGACAGTGAATTTTGCAAATATTAGTGGCTTCATGCATTCCTCCCACTTATGTTTGTGTCCTTCCTTTGTAATAAAGTCTCTAGCACACAGTAAGTGCTTAATAGATGCTTTTGAACATAAGTATATTACTGGCCCATTTAGAATAACACTCAGAGATCCTCTCTGAAATAGGCTATTAAATAAAAAGAAAAAGAATGTCACCTTAGGTTGGACTTGCTCAGGGGGTTATTTAAAAGCGGCAATCGCTTTTTGCTATCAGGGAGGCTGCATCATTTCCTGAAATGTCAATCTAAAAGTCATCTAGGATGTCATCCATGAAATTGCCTCAACTGCTCTATAATAAAACTGACATTTTCATTTTGCTGTGCCTACGTTTATCACTTTATTGCCCCCTCCAGGGGGCAGCAGTTGTAGGTGGCAACCAAACATGGCCACAAAGGCTGGGGACCTGGTGCCAGTACCAACACTACCCTGTGAGACTCTGGGACTGTAGACACGATCTTGGATGTTTTGATTTACAATCTTCTCTATAACATGGGACTAAAAATCTTTTCTTTACAGGGCTATCCCAGATTGCAAATGAGACAGTACATGTCAAATGTGTTTGGAATGTGCAGAGCATTTTGAAACTAGTGTTTCTATAATCAAGTTTATTGATATTTCATTATGCATCTTCATAATATCTGAATTTATTTGATTTTCACAGACTCCATGGCCACATGGCATGGTATGGTATGTGTGTTTTTGTTCCCTACCCCAGGGTTCATCATGGCAGACAGCACTAATCAACCACAATACTATCTGGTCTTCTGATCTTTCTAAGTACAATGCCCACCCAATCAAGGACAAATTTCTTAAATTATTGGTCCTGGATAGCCAACTTTATCACTTTTGTAATTGTCAAACTCTGGCACATAGGAACACGTTCCTAGTGTACATGACTATTACAGAGCCCATGCAGTACAATGCCAGTCTAAACACAGCCCATGACCTGCTGACCGATCACATTAGTGGATACCATGGTAACAATAACTTGCATTAAGAGTTTTCTAAATGCTAATTTTCAGCTTCTGATCTTGGGTTAGGCTTTTCAAGTTGTTCCTATAGGAAGCAGGTCTCCATTGACAGGGGTTAGCCTGTGAAATTAGCCCCCTATAATATTCCTGACCCCAGTTCTTTCTCTCTAAAATGGGACGACTACCACCAGCCATGCAGACTCTTAGGTCAATCAAAGAGGGCAAAGAACGAGAGAGCTCTTTGTAAACTCTGGTGCTATCCAAACACTAGGTTATGACTTTGATCCAGATATACATTTCTTAGTCCTTGAAAATCAGATAACAATACATGTAAAAGCTTTGCGCGATAAACAGAAGTGACTTTGTCATTATTATAGTCTTTTCTTTTGTGTTTGTTTTTCTAAACCAAGTATATTCATATTTTTTGGTCTGTTCTGGTCTACTAGTATTTCAAGCCTATTATAAGAGGATAGTAAATGTTGCTTGCTTTCAGCAGGACCTCACAGTATTAGAATGTGACAATTGTCAAGTATCCCACATCCTTGATAGGGGATGCTGGGAAATTGGAAAACTTGTCCTACTTCTAGGCCTGAGGGAGGAAGGCCTGGGAGAAAGAGACCCCAGTGCACAAAGTTACTAGGATGCAGGCTCCACTCTCTATTCCCTGAGTGAGGGGAAGGACTTCTGCATAACTTGAAGTCAAGGGAAATGGAATCGAGGGAGCTACCCATGTGGGCTAAGCAGAACACTCAGAAGTCTGTGCTCTGCCATTGTCACACGAAGACTCAGTGCAAGGGACAAAAGAAGATGTCCTGGAGAAAGAATGTGGTTCTGAGAGGTACACAGGTGATCAGGAGGCCAGAGCCTGAGGAGAGAGGGCCATTGGTGCTGGGAAAGTTGATCCCAGATTTGTCTATGTGTGAGGGGAGGGGGGAATCAGCAAGAACCCTTCCCAGATTCCATAAGAGAGAAACTAAACAAAACAAAATGTGCGCCTTTCACCCTCCATCCAGAGGAAGCTATGTCGGGAAATACCTGCAGCAAAGCCCAGTTCCTTTAGCCCAGCAGATCTCAACCTTCCTAAGGCTGTGACCCTTTAATACCGTTCCTCATGTTGTGGTGACCCCAACCATAAGATTATTTCTTTCCTACCCCGTAACTGTAATTGTGCTACTGTTATGAATCGTAATGTACATATCTGATATGTGACGTCCAAAGAGGTCATGACCCACGTGTTGAGAACCACTGCTTTAGTGGTAACCTCAGGGATTTGGCCTGACCTGACTGGTAGCTTTTTGGGGATACTCAGAATGTGAGTTCTGAAACACAGGCTGCTTTGCATCTTATCTCAAAGCCACTAAGAAGGCAATGGGTCCTGCCTGAGTTTTTACTCTGACTAGGACATAAAGTTTGATTTGAAGGGACAAAGGAAGGAAAAATTATATCAACTCTCGCAACCCTCCCTGGAGTCAAGCATATTCAAAGAGCAGGATTTCCTTCCTGGACTACTACAGTTTGTACTCTTTGGAAAACTGCTGCATTAAGAAGGTTAATGGGTTTTGGAAAAGCATAAAGATGATAAAGAGAACACTGTGCTGGCCACTGAGCCATCTGACAGCATCCATCCTGGTCTCTTCCTCTATCTGCTGCATCAGCATCATCCTCCCCTGACTCAGCCACAGCCTGAAGGTGCTTGCACAGCTTCCTAACTGCTATTCCATGTACTTGAAAACCATTGCGTTTTATTTATCTATTTTGTATGTGCAAGGGCATGAAGGGGGACAAGTGTGCCACAGTGCATTCACGGAGGTCAGAGGACAGCTTGGATTTATGAGATTCAGCTGTCTCCTTATCACAAGATGGGTCCTGGGGATCCAGCTTATATTCTCCTGCTTGTCAACTGGTACCTCTATCTGCTGAGCCATCTTGTCTGCCCTACATGTACTTGGACTTGAGATTGGAATTGGTTTGGTTTTGCTTCCCTTCCTTGGCATTCAAGTTCTCCAGCCTGCTCCCACTTGTGGGTAGCTGCCATGCTTGCAGTAATACTGGTATTAATGTTGACAGTGCAATCAGCTAGATTTAGAGGTACCACTTTGTGGTTGAAGGTAGGATGCTGTTTGGGAGACAAGCAAGGAAAACATGGCTTTTTGATTCCAGGAAGGAATACTTAATTGTAATGAATGCTTGATCTCTGGCCATGCTAGGCCATCCCTGAGGGCTGGTTGATAAAATGATGAGCACACAAAATGCTCCTGCTGCAGACTGAAGGGTCTGTGAGAGAAGCAATTCCTGTGTTTGGGTGCTTGCTGCAAGAGGAAGTGTCTGTATATTTAAAAAAATGAAATGACATTTTAACTCATAACAAGAATGGAGAAAGACTCTAGTTATTCAGAAAGTTCCTAAAAATATATGAAGTGAGACTATCACTTTAAATAAAACTGACAAATTGTGTTGCCAGTGACAAAATCCAAGTAAAAATTGGAATTTTTAAAAGCTTTTATTTGCCAGTGTGACCTTGGCAGCCTTTTTTTGATGAAATTATTGATGCTGTTAAAAAATGTAACTTTTTGATGTTGTAAAAAAAAGACATAAAATCATCATAAGTTGATGAATTTATGTATGTATGAATGAGTAAAAAATGTTTGCAGGTTAAATATATATGCAAAGGACAAAATTGAACTGATAGATTTTAATGTAATCATGTATAGAAAAGTACAGTGACAGCAGTTTAAATCCTCTGCTGGAACTAATCCTTAAAAATTCCTACTTGCTTGTTTTGGTTGTGCTAGCAAAGAAAAATATTCCTAAGTCTTACAAAAATGGGAGGTATCTTGTATTTTCATCTACAAAACTGAGTGGAACTTAAAGCAGGCAGCGAACGTTTGAAAGAACACTTCAGCCATGCTTTTCACTTTCTGCTCTCATTTTGAAAGTCTGAAAGTCATTCATGAAAAGTATGGTATTTACCTTACAGCTTCGCTATTTAATGAATTAGTAGGTGGATTTGGGTTTTTCAGTTTTAACTCTTTGGGAATAAACTCTAATAGATATAACTCAGATGAGCAATTGCTTTTTGAGGGTTCCACACATTTTTATGAGGCAAAGTTTCCTGAAAGTGAAATTCTCCAACTCAGAAAAGTCTGTTACATCGTGGGTATCCGATAGAGACATCAGTAACGAAGAAACCAAATACTGTGGCTGAACGGTAACTGTGGCCTTTGAGTTATGTCAGATCATGTAGGAGGGCATGCAAACAGAAATGGACAATGACAATGACCCTGTGGTTAAAGGAATTACAGTTTGGTAGGACAGAGGAACAGCTAAGCAGCTAAAAGAGATTAATATGGTTTAAAAGCAAATTTGTTCAAGAGCCTGTGCTGATCGTGAGGACTGTGAGCATGAATCTCAGAGGCATCTTCTCAAGTTCATAGATGAAGCGTTCTGGCACAGCCAATCATCAAAGCGTAAATCGTTAAAACTGATGTTTAATTACTTGAGGACACTGCTGAGAGGAGGCAATGATCAGATTGCATTAATATTAATATAATCTTAATCTAACCTTAATCTAGGGAGGAGAAATGGAAATGAGGGGGACAGGTGTCTACAGTCTAATGTGACTCATCAGAAAGATACTTTCTTAATGTCACTCACTGAAAGCTATTGTCCTTGAAGAAGGGGAAATCCAGCCACTCTACAATTAATAGATGTTCCTGGGTCATTTAAAAAGTGTCCACCAAGTGACCCTTCATGTTACAGTGCACTGGCAAATACTGTGGCTCCTTTGAGGACTTTCAGTTCTCTGTTCTTTTGGAAAATTATATAATTCATTGCCTACCCTAAATGCTTTGGTGGGTAAACAAATCCTTCAAATAAATGTTCCCAAGGAAAGTTTAAAACAAGGTCCACTTTTCTTCCCTGGTCATTGCAGCGCACCACGCCCATCTGCGCTCTATGTGCTACCATACAGTTCGTGAACTGGGCAAGGGGCTGGAGATTGAAACAGACAAAGACTCACAGAGAGAGACACAGGTCATCCTTGATGCCAAAATGCCCCCTTTATTGTATCCAGGGGCAGCTTCCTTAACTGATAGCCATGCCCCAGCCAAAAGCACCAGAAACCACTCCCTTGCCATCAGGAACTCTTGAGGGTCTCCTGCTTAGAGCAGCTGCAAGCATTACAAGTTGTTTACCAGAAATTCAGGATATGGGGTGTTCATAGCTCCCAACAGGTCACCATCACAATGTTTGTTCTGTTCCTCTGAATGCCATGAGGCTCTCTCCCCATTTGCCGAGTATAGGGCAGTCCTTGAAGAGAATATATTTGCATTCAGATATAAAAGAAGACGTGCTAATCTGAAGTATTAAGAAATGAGGTTGAAATGTCCCTAACCTCTGTTGGTGAAGCATCTCCCTCCTGAAATGAAGTTCTGCTAAAAGGTGAAGTCTCATTTCCAGATTCCACCTGCAATTTTTCCCCTTCTCATAACATCAGATCACAGCCTAAGAAGAGAATGGTTGGAGGCAGGAGTAGGGAAATCAGCAAGGGTCCTATTGTCTGTAGTTTTGGGGAAATACTTTCAATTTTTTCTGCCTAAGAAGCAACAAGGAACCATTGAAGGATTTAATTTTGGACAATTATGGTCAAACTAGTACTTTTAAAACGACAAATACACCTAGAACTAGCTGTAAGAAGGCAGGAAATGTTGCTGAAAGAGCAACAGGATCTGTTGAAGTGTT